>NW_019774291.1:671108-746492 GCF_001039355.2 Lingula anatina
CCCCCCCCCCCCCCCCCCCCCAAAAAAAAAAAATAGTGCACATTTTATTAAATCATCACATATGAACAGGATGAACTAGACACACTATACAGAAGTTGCAGCATTCTAATAATTCTAATAATAATTATGAGGATTATGACTTGTTTATATTATTGCAATGCACTGGTTTCCTTAAACAGTAAGTTGGTGCCTCTGACACTCTTTATCCTTCCATTACATCAATCATCAATCATATACGTGTCTAACTAGCTCTCCAATGACCAATAAATGCCAGTGTCTAAATTCCGTGTCGACGTGCCAGGAAAAAAGAAACAACCGTAGGCGTATTCAATTTTTGAAAATAGACAATAGTCTTCAGTATAGGACGTTCATTTAACGATAAACAAACTGTAGCGTCACCTTTTTTGTCCCCTTTCCTGGTCTTGGCGTTGTCTGTGCCATGAAAATAAAGGCAATCTTCTTCTGGCACACGGCACCTGCCAAGTACCCTATCTATCTATTTGCTAATGTGGCATTAATGCAACTAACCGCGCAATGTACATGATATACCGGAATCACTAAGCCTATGGAGGAAAATTGCATTGTTCTTTCACCAGCTTACAGGCTTGCCACGCCGTTTAAACCATCCTTTCCAGATAGATTGGGAAGGACAGAACAAATATTATAATAAAACAGAAAAGATAATTTTGGTCACTTTGGTTAAAAAATAAAAAAATTGTTTTGTGTTTTACACATTAGACTTTTCAGATACATACGAGTTCTACCGTCTATAAGCGTTTAAACTAAAAAAGATGAAAGGCATTATAGTAATATATTTTGTAATATAGATTGTTTAGAATTAGGCATATAACATACTTGGATTTCAAGAAACAAGGATACATTGCCTTGACGATGATACATGACGATGCGAGGGGATGTGTCGTCTTTTGGGTGTAGGCCTACATGTTTGTGCGTGCGATGTGCCACATATCAACAGTACCGTGAATAGTTAATTCAACAAAGGGTTATAATATTATGATCACTGCGCAATGAAGCTAAAGCGATTACGTCTGAGGTGCACTCACATATGTCACCATGACAAAATGCGATGTCAACAGAACGCCGGAACCGGTTTTTATTGGTTGCTAAGTGTCCAATGTGTACGCGATTCAGAAACCCATCACATTGTGTCTAACAATAATTGGCTGTTAATTTATTAATTTAGAGACGCCCTCGCCCATGCAATAGGCCTACTATTTTAAGATTGCTTTTCTTTACGACCCAATCAATGCCATCAGCTATTCTAGTCGCGCGCACACGTTGGTCACATTGGGAATTCCACGCCATCTCATTTCCCAGGTATATTAGAGGTAACATGATTGTTTGAGGGGTAGAATTAGAAGAACACCGACTTGTGGAGTCAAATAAGCCAAGCTGAGCACTAACAGTAGACAACCTAGCCGTCTTGATCAGCATAAAGGATTAACACATTTAGAAAAGGATTCCCTTTTATCTATAGGATATAATATACGTTTAAATATATATAGACAGAGAGACTGAGTAGTACTTAAAGAGCGGCATGATGCTAGCAAAACTTTTAACGGGAGTATTACTATCGTGTCTTGCAACGCTGATATTGGGGATCCCAGTAACAGGTAAGTTTTCCAACCTTTCTGTTAAAACTGTTTCCTTATTTTCTTATTCTCTTTTTTTCATAGGCGACAAAGAGTCAA
Organism: Lingula anatina; assembly: GCF_001039355.2. The sequence goes on from NW_019774291.1 coordinate 672,821, forward strand.
ACGCTACGCACAATGTATGAGCATTAGTTCGTTTATTCATTGTTACAAAACTGCAGGCAGAGAGTACAAGAAATGCAAATGAAATCAAAATGTATAGAAGACAACAAAACAAGTAATACATACGTTATACTTACATACAGAAAGATTCCTTACATTTGAAGCAGGCAGAGTACTTACGGGGAGCACTTGAATTAACCAGGCTGAAAGGTTGGGGTGAGGGGACGGGTTTTGGTAAAAGCACCTTTTTGACCGGCATTAGTTTTGATCTAGATTCTATGTCTTTTTTCATGGAAGTAAAGAGTAGGCTAAAACCTGCCTGCTACAGGCCTGACCCTACCTTTCATGGAATTAGGAATGCGCACTTAATTTGACCGAAATGGTCCACTCTGAATTAAAATTTAGGAAAGATTGTATGCTATTTTTCAGAATACATGTAGGTCAACTAAGATGGCCAAAAGGTCCACATTTTAAGAAAAAATCAGCTTCTTTAAAACTGATGGCTGCAGACCAAATTAACAAAAAGAAGGTTTATATTAAGCATGATACATTTTATTCAAATGGTATTGACATACCCAGTTTTTTATATATTATATTTTATTATATTATATTATATATAAGTGCATTTGTGTATCTCTCAGCTTGTTGCAGTCGTATATGTAAGCTGTTAATCTCTTAGAAAAAGTAACAGCTGCTAGGTGTACTGTCATATATCCCTACATTGTAATAAAATATTGCATGTGAAAAAAATTCAGTTAAACGTTGGCTGTATTTTATATATCTATATTCAAAATGTTTAAACAAGATATTTGTTAGACACTCAACAAAAATATGAATGGATAATTAATGCAAAAATCATGGACATGTCACGGGTCACTCCACTTTCCTCAATTAAACAAGGAAACCCACTCAGCTTTGTCTCTTTGAGATAGTGTGAATACTTTGAAGCCGGGTTTTTATTCTGAATTTACATTGGTTTGGAATAATGATAGTCTGCCTGAAACTGAAGTAAGTGTTGTATATACGCCGTGCGGTTCCCGCTCTCTCGGCGTAACTCCCTTTCTGTTTCTCTCTTGTAAAAAGAAATTGATTTATGACATGAACATATAACATACAACTATCGGAACGACGGTTTTCATGCAACTTTGATTAACCTTTATTAGGCCTGCTGCAGTGAGGCTAGCCAATTAATGGAACATACACCCTATTTCAAATCATGTCCTTATTTCACATCAGGATCCACACAAGCTCTAGATTGCAAAGTATAATTGGCATCACTGTCAATTACAGTTTCAGCACCAAATTGAAGTATGCTTAAGAAAACCTTGTCAACCACACACCATACCCATATGGTATTGTTTCTTTTCATTTGCTTAACCGCTAAAGAAACAAGAGGGGGTATTATTCTATTAGTCATATGTTTATTCATGATATACTCCTTTTTTGGAGATATTTTTGTCGGTAGCATGATGCAATGCCCATGGATCATACTGCCTGCTATAATAGTTAAAATCAGCCTGACGGTTCTACTATTCACGATGGATAAGGGGGGGGGGGGCAGAAAAAAGAACAGAACTTGACATGGATGAAGTAAATCGTTTAATTACAACAATACCAACCGCAATCTGAATGCTAGGTAAAGTACTCATCAGCCTTTCCTGACGCGAGTACTCTCTCAACCTTGATTGAAAATTAACTAGAGTGATTGAAAGCGGTGACCAAAAAACAAAATCGGATCACAGGAAAAAAAAGTCAAATGATTCTTTCCGAGCCCATTATTAAGGAGGTTTTGCTGCTACGCCGTGGGAAATAACTTAGAATGCAATATGGAGTGGGGACACTCTTAAAACCAAAAGCATGTTTTAAAGGTCTTTTTTTGTTTCCGAACTGGGGATGCTGGGTTGTGAGATATGTAAAGGTTGACACAGTGAAGATCTTTATGAAATTAGCGGCAGTGGCATCTACACTTTCACATCTTCAGTTCAAAGTTCCAACATTTAGCAATAAAAAAACAAAACAAAGTGCTACGCTGCCTTTGCCAGAGACCATGCCTTCTTAACAAAACAAAAGATAATTACAATCAATCGATCTTTGGGATGATGCCAAGTAGTTAAAAAAAGAACGCTATCAACGTTGGAACATAACGTCACACGCGTTCACAAAAATACACTCATTTAATGGTTGGTTCTGCCACACAAGCAAATGAAGCGACTAATATTGCTAGAAAAATACATTTAAAGAATTGTGTAGGTTATTGATGTCGACAAAAAGTTTCCAGACTACAAAAACAACGTCATTAGGATTATTTCAACGTTTCTGTCGAAAGCTGATGGAATGCTCGTGCAGTATAGCATTTATATATAAAGGAAAAAATATTGGTAATCAAATCATTTTCTTCGTTGTTTAAAACTGTTTTTATGTAGAAAAATGGTCTGAAAAATAAAATCAGAGAGTGGGCCGTGTATCCAACGTATATTGTCAGATAAAGATATTGAATCCTAACGCGAAGTTCACGTGCTTTTCTCCGAGTTCTTGGTATACACTGTGTTTAAATAAAGAACTCTTTGAGGGCACTTGGTATACTACAAAGAACTGTCACGCTCTTACGACCGGTATGTTACTGTTTTCTTTACAAGGAAAGCTCAAATTGAAGTACCATAATATCTTTGCATTAAAACCAGTAGTGGGTGGAAATTCATTTACGAAAATTCACCAAACGTCCTTCACTTACAAATGTTCTTGACTGAGAAGTTGTCTCTTCAATAAAACGTACTCGTCTTTATTGATTAAGAATTATTACACTAAAATAAAACAACGTTTCACCTTTCGTGAAAACATAAACTGCGTGGATATATAGCCATACGTAGTTTGTTCAAAACACGAATACTAGGCTTTATCGCTGCCCACGTGGTCGATTTTTCACTACAGATACCACGATTAGCGGTCATATATAATTTTGCACGTAAAATCCGTCTCTTAATAGATCGCAGCTTATTGTTGTAGCTTTCATAATAGCTATAAGTGCCATAATTATGAAATTAATAATTCAACGCGCATATTTCTTGAATGCCAAGCAATGTATCTTGCGGAATGACAGTGAAAGTGAAGAATGAATAGTTCGTGAATGCTGCAGAGATCCAAAAGGAATTTCACATTGTCCTATTGTAATCCCACATCCCACCCCCTTGTTTCGGCCCTTCTAACACAACATTGACTTACAATTTCCCCAATTATTTTGTCATTGTCTCTCACGAATTAGAAATCTTCGCTATAACGAACAGGATGTCCCCCGAGGTTGTGGTCTTACTGCAATCTCAATTTAATGTTTTCTCTAATTGCTCTTGAAACATTGTCCGTGGATCAACACCATTCAATTATGTAAATTAGTCCGAATCCCCAGTGTGAAACGTAATTTGGATTAAATTAATTGAGGCGTATTACTTGATTGCACCAACATTACCGGGACAGAGACGTTTCCATTGTAACAAGTAAGTGGCTCAATAAATTGGTAGCGTTAGATTGCAGCTACAATATCTTCATGAAGACAGTCCGACTGATGAATACCTTACTACCAGTTATTGTCTTGGGGTATCCATATTTTTAACTAGTGTCTTTACTTGATGTTTGTTAGGCGGCCTTGAGGGCAATGGTCGGAACTTGGTCTTTCAGCCGAAGAAATGGTGTTTTCTGTCTTGGGTGATTAAACGTAAAAATGAAAGACTAACTTTTTTATCAGTTTCCGAATTGAGGATATTACTAAAATGAAGCGAAAGGGTCTTCTGTATGGCGTCTGAATACCCATTCAAAGTCTTTGGTGCACAACATCAGTAAGTGAATTCACCACGCTACCTACATATTATGATAGAAAGTTATACAACAAATGATGGGTACAATGGGACAAATACTATCAGGCCCAGTACTGTATGCAGATAACAATATGATCGACTAGAATGTTGCCACTAATTGGATCTGTGGGACCTGATTTATCGACGCATGAATATGCCCCTCCTTACCCGTCAGTAAGAGATATATATATATATATATATATATATATATATATATATATATATACACACACACACACACACACACACACACACACTTGACATTTAATATGGAATATTTTTTCCAAATAATTTTTCTTTGATTTTTTCCCTACTTTTCCGACTTATAAATGAAAACACGGGTTTAAATCTTGTTTTAATTTAACTTTAAATAATCTATGCAGTGTAATTGTGACATCAGCTCTTATATTGAATTCACCTAACTAAGCAAACAAAAATACATGGCTGTTTGTAAGTTGTACAACAACCATTTCAAGCGTTATTTCAATTTCCATATTTTCAAAATTGTCATCTATTAAAGAGTTATACGCTTCACAAGGGACGCTTATAGATATCAGTGTCTAGTCACAGCAATGGTCAATCGTGCGTCTGGCCTCATCTGGCTGCTACTAGGGCCCTAAAGTGGCAGGGTATTGCTTCTGACAGATTTGTTGGAGTTAGGACTGGAATAATATTCCAGGAATCAGTCGGTTTGTTGTAAGACCAGTGGACCGATAATTCGGCGAGTGATTGTCTCTAGGCTTCAAATCTGGCGATCTTGATGGCCGCAGTAGCTGCTCAGTTCCTTGGTTCTGCAAGTAATCTTTAAATACAGGTGCTCTGCGTGGGTAGTTTTTTTTTATTTTGTTAAGTAGATTTGTTCCTGAGGTGCACTCTAAAAAATAGTTCAAAGGGGGTTGTTTTCTAGAATATTTGTCTATTTGTTCTGGTTCAGGTTACTATCGATGGCTACCAATGAGGTTGGTTTGGGCACCAACGTGAATTCCACCCCAAATACAGATGCTCCCACCGCCCCAAGTCGCTCTAGAAGCGACACAAGCTTAGGGACCGTTCACATGGAAAGTCTATTTTCTAAAATCTATTTTCTATTCGCGGTATCTTGTGATCACGGTCTGTGCCCTGAATATCCCGCGGCGTAATTACTGGCAACGCGAGCCAGTTACTTCCGTGATCACAAGATACCGCGAATAGAAAATAGATTTTTAGAAAATAGACTTTCCATGTGAACGGTCCCTTAGTCGCAGGCCTCTTCGGAATATTTGTGAACTCAAATTGGACCAATGTTGCAGCTCAGATAAAATCTGACCTCATAAGTGAAACCATATATTTCCATTATTATGCCCAGAAAAGTTAACGGTTCCCAACTCATTGCAGAAATAGACGGCGATGTTGTGCTGCCCACAGAAGGTCCGCCTGGTATAGTAACCTGCTTAAACCAGTCTGCAGCTTACGATGGGCCTTCAAAAAAAAACTTTTGGTGACAATTTGACCCTCATTCTGACGGGAATTGGGTGTCTTTGTTAATTTGTATCAGCGAAACCGAAAGAACAATGGTTCCTGTTTCCCTGTGGTTAGTTCTGGATGTCTTGGGCATGGCCTCTGTGTAGTCTGGGCATATCTCTGTAAGACTGTGCGGAGCGTTCTTAGCGACACAATAATCTGTCTGGCAATGTTTATCTGTTTTGCGCCATTTTGGCGCATATCAACAGTGCTGTGACAATGCAACAATGCTTCTCTCAGTTTACGCACCGTAACATCAGCTATAAGTATTCAAAATTTCAAAATCATCTGTGCAGCCTTTGTCGAAATATTGAAACTTTTTCGACTGACCATGCTCTGCCTTAGCCTAGTCCAAAGAGTGCCTCCCAAAGAAATCACCAGACATTACGTAATGCAGCAGTGCTTCAGACAAGACAGTCAGTTAATTGTTACTGACAAACCTGACTACACATTAATCTATTCTCATAATCCACATGCATGGGTGTACGTTTTAGAAATAACACATTTTAATCTTGAAATACCATTGAAATCATAATATTCTATATAAAATGTCAAGTCTGTGTATGCCTTGATTTATTCAGAGATTAATCTGAAAAAATGCCTCCAACTCAGTATACCTGAGTAATGCCAATAATGGCTGGTTTCACTGTTAGTAACAGTTTTTAATGATTCGTCGGTTGTTCAAATAATCTTCACAAATACCATCTTGAAGATATCGTCTTACATATCGTCATACATACAGTATAGATTTCGAGTGTCAGTTTCTTCATTTCCTTTAGTAATGTACTTAAGCGGCGACAGTGAGCAAATTAAACCATTTAACTTGGTAACCACACAACGACTAAGCACAGGCGAAATAATGCGATTTAATTGGATAAGTTTGGTACACCTCGTAAGAACGGCATTCCGAGAAATAACATGTTGAGGTACGACCATAGCATTCAAAAGAACTGAAACCAAAGATGATAAAATGCACGCAAATATCTGGTTGCTATTTTGTGGCATTTATTGAATAATACCGCCCGCTTATTAAACCGTTGGAACAATATACTTCATTGTTAAGTGCAAAAGATATGATTTGTATAGCTGAAGTTGGCTCTAAAACGGTGTTTGCGTTGGGGATGACAAAACTGAGGTACCCCTTGGCCATAATTCAAGAGTAGTACCGGTGTAACAGGAATGAAAGTCCGCTAGGAACCGTAGTCCGCTTCCCGTTACTTTGTACAGGTGACATGCGTCCCATATACTAATCCCAATGTTCCAACTAACCCTAACCTGGACTTATCATATGGGAGCCCGGACTTCCATTCCTAGGACTTTCATTCCTGATACACCGGGCAGTAAAAAATGTGTTAGCCATTATTCGGGTAAAAAAGAATATTCAAATTAGAATTGTTGGTGATATCAAGGTATTGGTTGAAAAAGAAATCAAATCCTGAAAAATCGACAGTTTTGAGACAAACATTACAAGTAACATCATATATTAATCAAAAGAAAACCGTGTGTCCTTTCACGTCAGTTGGCTACATCCGCTCAAGGTATCGCCAGTACATCCTCCCTTTCTTACTCTTTTCTCTCGCATTTTACGCCCGTGTGCCCTCCAACAAAAATAACAACCTTGTTTTGTCAAGAAGGGCACCGGGGAGCAATGAGAATGTGGAGGAGGAATAATTTGCTGAATAACAAAAAAAAAAAAAAAAAAAAAAAAAAAACAGGCCCGTAGCTAGCAATTTCAAAAGGGGGGTTCTTTTTCTTAAAAAGTGGACCTTTCCTTTACCATATAACCTTCGTGTACCTAGATAAAATTTTACCCAGAGGGGACCTTTTCCCGGTAAAGGGGGTTCTTTCGACACCCCCCTCCCCCCGGCTACGGTCCTGACCGATATGTTGCACAGAAATGCAGCATCCACCCTTAAATGTTTGTTGATGGTTAAATGTGTAGGTGCCATGCCGGATCTTATGTAAATAGCTTATATGTGATATATAAATATTTCAATAATTGTGGTTTCGGAATTTTTCTTATGTTTTTATTCCAAGTTTTCGCTTTAATATGCACAAGAAAAGTTGCTCTCAACGGGTTTCTTAAATGATGAAATTCTAAATTCCTCCATGTTCTTATCTAATAGTTATTGCAGCAATACCATATTGTAAACTTAATCCACCACCCCCACTACGCCATAGAAGGTTTTATCGATAGAAAGCTGGCTAACGTTCCTTTAAGGTCTCATATCTTCGCTAATTATTTGTCTTATACAGACTGGCTAAAAACGTTTATTTATAAATACATGACGTTCGTGGACGCCTTGATACATTTATATCTATTGAAATTTTATTGGGTTTTAACTTGAAGTACGTTAATCTGATTTTTACCTATTGATAAAAGATATGGCGAAATCAACCGCAAAGCAATGACGGATTTGTTAAAATGCCATGAAAGTCAATTGGTTGAAAATTGCTGTCATAAGTATTTAATAAGGAATAAGTATTATCTGTCTTATAAGCTCTATAAAAATTATCCAAACGGGTTTGAAAGTGTTACATTTGTTGCTGCAGTGCATTAACGCTCTAACGTTACTCCTTGTGTAAGAGAGTAGCCTGACTTATATCTTGTTTTAAATTTCAGATGAAGACAGCGAATACCGATACCAACAAAGAATGTCACCCTATAGGCTTCTCCAAGTGATCGCCGACAGACTCAATTATTTAGAAAAACTGGGCCAACGCCATTGGCCACGGTTAGAAAAACCAGAAGGTTTATACAACAGCTTTTCGAAAAGAGGCGCTTGCATTTCTAATTGTGTAGGCTCAGCTGGTTTAACCCACGCTCAGTGCCGTGATTTGTGTTAGAAGGTACGTCACCAGCATGAGAATTTATGGGAAGGGAATATAAAGGTGTTTTTTTAACGCTGACACTTGCAAAACAAAAGTTCTATTAGAGAAAAGCGCTGACCGCCGATAATGGGATCAAAAGGTTAAGCGACCATACATGGAAATGCCATTCTTTAAAATGTGTCTTTTTTTCTGTTTTGTGGGTAAAATAAGGTGAATCAGGCGGAATGATAGAATATCCGAGAATATCTTATTGTGGGTCTCATGACCACAACCTTTTAAAGGAATGAACAAACATATTTAAAATAATGCAGCAACATATTTAGTTCTCTCTGTAAATTCAAATTCAAATTCCAATGTCCAATGTTTTGATTTAATTATTTCTTCACATTCTTTTAGTGCACTGATAATGCCCTATCTCATATTAAAAGACGGGGTGAAGCAGTGAAGCAGAGAAATCTTTCTGCCGATCATAAAGGAAATTAATAATAGAAAATAATAATTACACGCTGGAACAACTAGTAGGGTTAATCATTTCTTGCGCCTAACTATCCGTTAATCTCCCTTCCCTTGTCATCGATCCACAGTGAATGGATCGATTTATTTTTGTTGTCACTACACCAACAATCATCTAGTGCTTTTTACTTCACCACCAAATGTTTCATAGAATCATATTTTTGGGCCCATCTCCTTGGTCTCGCTTATTTTGAAGGTATTACACGTAAACAGTCGCACAGAAAAAAGGTGAATGGAGAAACCCACACGTTCGTGTGCATTAGATAAATTATCCACATATTGTTGTCAACTTGACCATGGAAATACACATTCTTGATTTACATACCAATAACAAGAAACAGGTTGTGATGAGCAAATACCTAGATTTTGTGGAGAACAAAGTAATAAAGTCGGTCATTGGGGATGTCCAGCGGGGCTCGTCGTAAATCTGAAGTCCACCGGGAAATATACTTAATCCAGTTATGGCGGCAAATAGCCATAATTCATAGTCCCATTTGATACAGAGGACTATACGAAGCTTGGCCTTCTACGCGTATATTTCCACTAGGGATTGGTCAGATGTTTATTACAACATGAGATTATGTGATATGGTGTGATAATATATCTTTTTCTAAACATATAGAGTTGGAGCACGTATAAAGATATGGCACTATTGAACTAAAGAAATACATGATGTCCTATAACAATTTTATTTGCTACTTACTGTTATAATATGCCATGCGTGCAGTATTCGAAAGTGGGCGGTTTATTGTGACGCAGTCAATCAGGGTGTTACCATTCTCCGCTCGAATGGAATGAAAACACGAACTTAATAAGACGCAAAGGTATTCCCATTGTTTCTGAAAGCAATCCTTTAGTTGTATCCAAGTTAGTAAACAGCGTCGAAACTAGGTATACGAAAATCCATCTACAAATTAAGAAGGATGGAAGAGTTATGTGCGGATATTGGAGCAGGATGACAATCGGCATCGAGTTCAATAAAAATTTCAACAATCGAAACGTTTCCTAAGTTTCCTGTTCCGATGCATTCATTGAACCGCAATGTTCCAGTGGGGACGCAGATACATGTTACATGTTACATGTCAAGGCTATCGCCTTTATATTGATTAATTTACCAACAGTTGTTTCTACTTGTAAACTACTTGCTTTTTTGATTTCCTCTAATAAGAAGTTTCTAAGGTAGTGCGCTTTATTTTTCGTCTTGGAAGGAGTGTAGCATATAGATAAAAACTAATTCAATGTAACATCATAATTAGTGTTTGAATTATCAAATGTTTTCCGTTAAAATACTTGATGAAATTTATAATGTTACACGCGTCTACGATACTTCAGAGGCGTAATATTCAGTTTCTTCATCAAAAAACAACTTCTGATTTAAATAAGTGTTCCCCTGCTCTAGGGACAAATTATATGTATAGAAAGGAAAAGGCAACTAAATCTGCTTGAAGGCATTTCATGAATATTGAATAATGTTGTTTTCACACCTGAAACTAAAAACATACATTGACATTGGTTGAATGATGCGAAGCGATACTGGGACTTGTGAAATGAAACTTTCCCTAGGCTATAAATTCTCGTTACGGTCTTCTTTGTTAAATGTAAGTTTGAAATGATCAGGCAAATTAAGAGGACGCAACTGAAAACGCCATTTTTTAATGTGATGACTTGGTGGAACGGGACCATTCTTAAAACCTCGAGCGAATCAGTTTGTGCAGCGAACTTTCATTGCAATTTTTAATACATATAGCATTAATGTTAGTTCTTCTTTCTTTCACATTTGAATTAAAAATTTTCGTTAATGCTTAATACTCCTATATAGTATTCAATGTCATAAAATACGTCTTTATCATATTTAGAGAAAGTTCCTACATATTATTTTTCATATCTCTCTTCAGGTATCAACCAAACTCCTACTCCGCCCAAGTATTGAGAAAAACCTATGCACAGCAAGTTCAGCCACGTCGTAGTGCGGCAACGCTAGCAACCAAAGTTATCACGACCTTGCTTCATTTCCTGACCAACAATTTCAAACACTGCAAATACATATCAATATCCGGTAAAGACATGGGCACAAAGTTGGATATTTTAACGCTCGGTTAAGACCACTTTTGTTCTGGAAAGACCTATCACTGGGTAAAATGACCAGATGGCTTAAATGTTCTTGCGCCTGCACAAACAATTCGAGTTTTAGATTCAACAACTTGAGTAAATTATTTATATACAGCTGAGATGTATACTTTCTGTGGAGGTGTTGATTGTATCCAAAGATTAAAGATATTTTGGGCAGATTTCATCTGTATTTATTGATTTTATTATTCCATATGAAGTACAAAGCTTGATCCGAGAATCGTGAGACTTGGGAATAAAAGACAAGTGTCGTCGGCAAAGTACATTGTAGGAAACTCACTGCGCACGATGCCATTTGAGCGTGACTTCCATGCACTGGTAATGTTAACCACACGCAATTGGCAACATGTACAGTAGGTAGAATTAAAAAGAAAAGATTGTGAAAAATAAATTACATCTTTCACCATCGTACTTGTAAGGAAAATGTGTGGAATAACTGTTAAGAAATTGTCTACTAAAACAGATTAAGACTGCGTTAACGACAATTTTTCCCTTGAATATCATTGTCAAGTTCACACTTCTTGTGGATGATGGATATGTCCGACAGGGCGAACCACTGATTAATTTTATCCAAACACGCGCTTTCTACATCAATTTTTAGAATTCGACTTTACCGAACAAAATACTTTGCTGACTCTCGCCATTAAGAATCCCGTGTATCGTTACGTCCAAAACCAGTATATATTTTTTAACAAGTAATGCAGTTTAAATGTTAAAGACATTGTAAACGTATATGTAGGTCCCTTTATGCTAATTAATCAAAATAATTGCACTAATTAGATCCAAGAGGTCACTGTCTTTACCCTAATGTCTAGGTTGAGACCAGACATTGACAATTTACCGAGCAATAACCAAAGTACAATGTCATTAAAAGCATAATTTGGTTGATTACATTTCTATTCGTGTAATTGGTGCTTCTGTGCAACCTGCGAAAATTTAAAAGGACCTTCGACATAGGTGTGTCTAAAACATTGAATTATCTGTTTGGATGATTAAACGTTAAAAAATTCATAGGGTGATTCTAAGACAAAAACATGTTTTTATATCACGACTTGCTCGTGCGGAACTTAATAATCCCACGTAATTAATGCTGGGCAGATATGTACCACATGGTTGATGTATTAAAATATAGCGCAGCGTGACGCACGTATTCAACAAAGTGGCCAAGTATAAGCCTATTCCTTTGGCGCTTATTTCAAGTCGTGTGTTTGACCAGTGAGACCTAACAAAGACCTTTTGTCAAATTAACTTAAATGGAACACGGGCGTAAATGATTAGTATTAAAGGAATATCGCTTCGTGAAATAGTCATGAAGACATGGAATGCAATCATTAAATGCAAAAATAAAAGTGCAAAATGCAAAGATTTATCACAGTTTGAACTGTGATTTTTCGGAAGAGATATTTATTGGGTTTCCACATATGTGAATACTCATTTCTGTAGTTTTTATCATAATTATACCCCTTCCAATGCTCTATCTTGGTACAGTAATCAGGCCCATAGCAAGGAGGGTTCGGAAGTTCGAACGAACCACCATTTTTGCCGGCAAAAGATCCGCTCTGGGTAAAATTTGGTAAAGTTACAAGAAGGTTTCATGGTTATAGGTCTACGGTTTTTCAGAAAAGGGGCCCCATTTAAAATTGCTCACTACGGGTCTGGTAATTTATCCCGTGCAAAACCTAATCGAGAAAGTAGTGAACGAGATCAGCACGTGAAACCATGAGATCGCGTGCAAGCCATTTGATCCGGGCCACTTTTGGAAAATCAGACTTTATTCAAATTGCAATATCAAATATATGTGTTATAAAACAATGTATTGACCCCTTGTCCTGTGCTGTAATAAAACGAATGCAAATAGATTAAGCGCTTATTCTGGTACAATGTTTTTATCATACCATAAAGGTAAAACTGTCAATACAACATCTCACGCAAAGAAGCCAAATTTTCTGTTAATGTGCAAGATTCCTGTTCTGAGCGCACGAATAAAAAAAAAGATATGTGCAAATGTCTCACCAACAATACCAATCGCTTTGAAATCTAGTAATTGCCATTTGGAGGACTATATTTCTCGTGCAAGTGAAAACAATGCAAAGAGACAAAAATACAATATATCAAATGACAAAAAAAGTTTTAGGCCCAAGTTCTTTTCTTACTACTTCTTCACATGGAAGCATGGAATTTAGCACACTATCTGGTTATCTCTTCCTTGGCACACTTTTTGTTATGCCACGTCTGAAAATTCCAATAACACAAAAAGGCCGCCAGAAACAATATGGTAACATAAATCCTTGTTTGCACGTGAAAGTTATTACTATTTAGGAAAATCCACACAAGGCGCTACACGAATGTTGTGACAAAGATTTTTTCTGTCACCTTTTCAAATAGCTAGCAATAAAACAGAATGTCATTTATTGAAATATTACTTCCCCTCTTCAATAGTGAATGATAATCTGCAGTATCTTCATAATTTCGAGTTTATTTGATGTTCTTTATATATCAGTTCATATTAGGTAGCCACAAGTTATGAAAAAGGAAGAACATGGAAGCAGATATCCCCGAGGAAAGGCTGTTTGTGTGAATGCAGGAAATCAAAGGTCAAACCTTTGGCTGAAATTAATACAAGTAGTGGAATACAGATTTTGTCTTCATTTGCTAATTGCAAATTGAAAGACCACGAATCAGAGGGTGATATTTGAGAGGTTTGGGCAACGTATAGGGTATTATAACGTCAAAGCGCCATTAGGGCGTATTACGTCATCGTATAACATTTTTTTTAATATTCACTACAAGAATGCGGTAGACAATATAATTTCACTGTTCTCCGCTTTTGGCAGCATGCACAACTGAAGTCATAATTATCAAACATAATGTACATTTTGGAGGTCATAATAGTTATAGCAATTATTGATTCCTCTATGGCGCATTCAATATTTCACAATTAAATTAATCTTAAATCTTATAAAAGAGGTTTCACATGGTTTCTAGATAGGATGATAAAACAGAATTATTCTTTACTTATAAATACGATGTTTTGGGCCACCATCTATGAAACATTGGTCAAGTCCCGGGCGTTGGATTCCGGCGAGACACCATTCACGCATTTTATTTAGACTAAAGATTTATTCTGTTTTAAATTCAAATTACAATGGAAAAAAGAAGTGAAACGCTTTGTTACAAAAAGGTCTTAGATTCATAAGAAAAAATAGTCCCATATTTAGTTGGATAAACTTTTCTTGATAAACCGCCATGATATACTTTCATAGTTTCAGTCTTTGCATACCACAACACGGGAAAGATTTCTGATGGCAGTATGGTGCAGTGACAGATGGAGGAGGCCATACGGAGAATAAATACCAAAAACCATGGAGTTCGGTGGTACACAGGCCCTGGTTCGTCTTCTAGACTTGCTATAAACAGTTTTTAGGCCATCTCTGTAAACATGACACTCGTGGAAGTGATATGGAATAGCTTAAGCTTTACGTGAATTGTTATAGGAAGTGATATGGCATAGCTTAGGCCTTACGTGAATTGTTATCGAAAATGATATGGGATAACTTAGGCCTTACGTGAATTTTTACAGGAAGTAGAGTTAGGGGCACCAAAAGATACCAATTCTAACTGCCACTTACGACCGACACTGCCAGAACACAAGAACATTATCTGACTGCCAATATTTATAGTTTATGATGTGCATACAGTACATGTACATAAGGTTATCAGGCAAAGACTTTTGTGATTTGATTCCTTGTCTTATATCCTTAAATGTGAATGGTGTGATGTGGTGAGATGACATATGTTTCATAGGTTTACATGCATTCAACCCTGTGGTTAAGCTCCGGAGGCGGTATCCGTGATGACAACCTCAGTAAGAGACATACCCTCTTACTTGAAGCTTTGCACAGATATTGTTCGATGCGATGCCAACGTGTAGTTCATTTCTCAAAATCTTACTTTATTACCCTTAGGATATTTTTGTGATAACGCAAATGTCACGATCTACCTTAGCCCACGGTTTGTCTTTCACTTACCAAAACACAGATCTACACAGAAAACCGCTGGCCGTAGCCTCGTACATGAACAACATATAGGTTACAGTTGAGGTATCGCACAGCGTGATGCTTGAACAATGCACTGAGTGATGGTGAATTTATGGCATCATTTTCAGGCATCATTATTATTTGCTCTTATCAATACTGAAGAGCAAACTGCCAGAGGCCTTTAAAAGAAGAGAAAACGTTGTTGGGAATAGTGATAGGTACCTAGTTATCCCATAAAACTCGTGCATTACTTAAATATTTTGTATAGCGATTTACTTACCAAAGTAAAATAATTCCATGCGCTTACGCGTGCTGGAAATAGCAAAGAAATTCTTACAATAAAAACAACAATTATAATTGTGCCGCTGCCAAGCATATTGAATGGTCGAAAAGTGGCCGTCTTCTCTGCAAACACTTACTGTTGCAAATGAAATGCTCATCCCTAGTTTGAAATGTTGTATGTTGATCAACTTCTGGCGCTACTCAACTCCTAATCCCGCGAAATCTCACTTGATCTTACGCTAAGTTACGAAACTTGAGGCTATATCGGATGATTTCCCTTTCATCGCACAAAATCCCCTTGAAGAACAGTTTTTGTCGTTCAGAATGACAACTATTTATGACAAACGTTATGTCACGTTGAAGCAAAAGAGACAAGATATCAATCTGATTGTTGTAAAGAACCAAAAGCTTAAAGTAAATTGTATGTGGATTTCATAGAAATAATGCATTTTCGTAGTTCAAATACCTGGCTTCATTTGCTTCTGATTGTATAAATATACAAAATTGCCAACTACTGTTGTTTTTACTCTGAATTTTTCTCGTGGAATCAGAAAAAAATTAATAAAAGTTCATATGTTAATTAAAATCACAGCGACAAGACCACGCATACATTTCAAAACACTAACTTCACAAAGATCTGATTTTGATTAATCTGCAAAATGATTTGAAGCAATGGAGGAAAAACAGCTGGGTTATTCATTATGCAGAGCACTTTTAACACTTTTCACATGCTTGAGATGGCGATATTTTAACTGTTAGCGCGTTGTTTATTACTATCAATTTATTCAATTTATTATTAGTTATTCAGCGCACCGATTCCAAATTACATCAGGTGTGAAAGAGCGGAAGACGTTTCGCTGCTATATGAAACCACCAATAAATGACTTATGACTTTGTAGTTTTTGATTTTTGTCTGTTATGAAGTCTTTCGTAAAATATTAACTAAGCAACTTAAAAAGAATAAAAATGAATCCCTTTACCGTTATTACGGTAAAAAGACCATCTTTTTCTTAATACCTTCAGAGTATAAAAAAAACGTGTTTAAGACATGGCAAAGGTGTTTATTCAATGAATTAAGCCAGGTCTTCTGCTTGGATTCAATTTTTTACTGATGTTCAGAACACAGAATATCACACAAATAATAATAAATATATATGTATATAATAACAAGGACACAATGACGTCATTCATACATAACTACTTTCAGGGATTATGTTACAAGACTTACTACAGATGAAATTAAATTTGGATATCTCAGCCGTGTGTTACCAAAGGATAATCTGGCTTAACTATATAGAAGCTAGATGCATGTAGTTCTATACAGATGTGCTGCCTACTCTTTCTTGTACTCATTTCATACCCAAAATCAATAAATCTCATCATATAAACATATAGATTATCAATATGGACAACAAAAAATTCAAGCACATTACCTTACGATTTCCAATAGGTTTGAATATCTAAATCATTCTTCAATGAATTTCAATTTCGGAGGGGAGAATACCAATAAAAACATTTTCTATGCATATCCAACACTTTAAACTTCAATAATACAAACAGTAGGTGGTCCTAAATACTTGTGTTTCTTGTTGTTAGAATTATTTTCTCAGATAAGTTAGCCATGCATGTTGCCTTAAATTTTTTTACACCATCAAAACCTCTCTTCTCATTTTTGAAGGAGAATCTAATTTAAAATAAAATAAAATAAAATGGATGTTACAGTTTTTCGTGCATTTTGTTTTTTTAAGTGTGTGATTTTACAGAAAAGAGCCATTTATATACAAGACAACTTACCCTTTTAAAGAAAAACACAAAAAATCTCCTTCAACAGACAATATACCACAAAATAACACGCTTCCCAAACACTGCACTTTAACTAAATCAATCAATGTTCACCATGCTTCAATGATCTAGCCATTATTTTGGCCATTTTTGTGCTTAAACAATGAATATGAATATCTTATGTTAAACAAAAATCAAAACTAAAATGAAGGTTTTGACTTCATGAATACACATGCTGGAACACAATCACTCAGTCTTTTTTTTTTTTTCACTCATGACGTTCATCTCAGCTCAAAATCTCTTCTAACAAATATCTGTATGCCTTAGTCCCTTTCTTTAAAGAAAAGATAACATTTGTTGCCCGTAAGAAAAAAATCTTTGTGCTGATAATTATGCACAAGAAAAAACTAACGGCAAGTGAGACACTATTAATTAAATCTGACTTCTGGTGGTATCAACCACTGGTGTAGGGATGATCACCTGGTGACATCTATATGTGAGAAAGGATCATAAATAAAAATTTCTATTATCTAAAAAAATATAAAATTGATAATAATAATAATAACAATAATAATGATGATGATTATAAATAATTAAATAAATTGAAATAAAAATACTTTAAAATAGATCCATCTTCCCCTAGATTAAGGAACAAATAATTGTTTTTAAAAAGAGGTAGTTTATCTTACTCTGATTTAATTCATCCCAAGAGTGCAACCTCTATTTCAAGATGTTCAGTTGTGAATACATTAAATGAATAAATGGTATGAAAAATACCCATACTTTCCACTTTTACCAAAGTTATTCTTTAAACCTATAACATATAATACTGTATCTGATTTTTCTACAGTCTAATCTCCTTATTGGATTGTACCAGTGGCTAATCCACTTACAATTCGTTGCCACAGTTCTTTCTTGCATGACTTTGCACGGCGTAGGCTCTGTAACAGCTCGTTAAACTGTACCATCCCCCCGGGAGACATACAGAAAGCATTCCTTGCTATGCAGATGATGCTGACAAATTCATCATAGTCATTTGGTGTAATGTGGTGCAAACGTTGATGAGCACACTGAATAAACCTGGAAATTAATAACGTCAACACATCATTAAATCACTGGAGGGTAATGAGAGATTAAAATGTGCAAGCTTTGTTAGGTATAAAGTGGAGTGTGAAGAACAGTTCAAACAAGCATAAAAGTCAATGATCCTTTAAAGAAATTTATCTCAACCCAAGACAGTTCTCCTTGTCTATTATATATCTATATAAAGAAGTGTAAAGATACAACTAGAAATTTTCATGTATGAGATGTTTATTTTTTGAATTCATCTTGCTTAGCCATGAAAGCTTGGTTTTTTGTGGTCACTTCTCAATGTCCTTTAAGTTACAGAAAACGTGTGCATTCACTCTACTTATTGTTCACACATTACTTAAGGATAAAAAGCATTTAGATTTTCATTGGGGGGGGGGGGCATGTTATTCAACTCANGGGGGGGGGAGGCATGTTATTCAACTCACATTTGTAGGCACTTCTGAACCAGAGAATTAAGAACTGGAGAGCGCAGCTGAGCTGACACTTGAGTTGGGTTGTTTCTGGCCAGATAGTGGGCTGCTTCCAGGGCTATGTCCTGCAGGACAAATGGACTGACCACGGCATTAACAGTGGTAGCACAGAACTGCTGGAGGTGGCTGGTACCTGGAATAAGGTCAAGGTGATGAGCTTAGACAAGAAGAGAAATAAGTGCATTAGGTTTCAATACACTACTCTTAAATTCATGTTTGCTAAAATAGTCATCATTTTATTGCAAAATACTTATTAAACACAGATAAAGGATTAAATGACATAAAAACACACCTCTCCATTCAATATATTTAAACATCTGTATTCAATTCCTTTTGGGTAAAAACAATTTATCACCCTACCTAATTTGATGGCCAGTTGCAGCAACCATTTGACATCTTCCCCATATGGAGGACTCCTTGCATACTTAGTCTGTGGACGATCATCATGTACACGCCTCCCTAGTGTCTCCATGGCTAGCATGCCCACTCTGTATGCAGCCACCAAAGAATAGTTCATCTGTGTGGAGTTGTGCTGCATGGCTGCTGACGTGGGTGGCTGTTGCTGTTGTTGAGATACAGCAGCCAGGCCACTGGTTGTCATTGTGGTCGGCAAATACTGAGACGTGTCCACAGATTGGACCGGATGGATTTGGTTTGGTCTGGTGTGGACCGCGTGCACCACCTGGTTGGTAGCATACTGTACCTGGTGGTTCCCTGTAGATGACTGCACAGTGTATACTGCAGTTGAGCTGGGCTGGAGATTTTGTATGTGAGCCAGCCCTGCATATGGAGGTGCTTGCTGATTCTGATAGCCATATGCCGCTAGATAGCCAGGATGCATAGTATGGGCGTGAATGGGAACATGGGCTTGAGTATAGTGATGATGGAACCCTGGATGTGGATGGACTTGATGTACATAAGGTACATATGTGTGATGTTGATGAGCCAGGTGAGGATGAGGACTAGTGGCTGATGATATAGTGTAGTGTAAATGTAATGGTAAAGTTACTGGTACCTGAGCCATGGCTCCAGCCTGGCTCAATGCAACAACCTGGACTGGAATAGGTGGACTAGTCCTTTCTATGTTCTGTGCTGGGTTGCACTGTACTGCAACCATTGCATTCTCCTCTGCTGCAACCACAGATGCCTCTGTAATAGGCAGAGCAGTGCACGCCTCCTGTACTGCTTCTTCATACAATTCATACCACCTACGGGCAACATCAAATAATACCTCTGGGTAAACACCGCCATCTTTTGCCGCAAGCTCTACAGCATTGCATGCCTTTTCTAGTTTTTCTCTGCTTTGTTCTTTGCATTGTATCAAAGCACGTTGAATCTCAGACGGATTTAATGCATGAGCATGTGGGAGACAGGACAGAGCCAGCTCTGCAGCAGCGCGGACCATGTTCGGGTCTCGGCCCCTTGATGCTTTATCAGCCAATAAGGCACACTCTGGCGGTGTCAGGTGACCTTCCCAGGTGTCAATCAAAATCTGAATAGCAACACTGCCCACTTCCATGGCTTGACCTGAAATTTTAACAATATTCATATTCAAATCTTTTTTTCCTGTCATCTACCCTGTCATCTATCTATTTAAACCAATGTTCATATATAAAATTTTTAAGATAGAGGCACTGAATCTCAATTTCTATGTTGTATCAATTATTTCCCTTCAAAAAAATTACTCAAGAAAATACATACTTAATGGCATGGAGTTGAAACTGCAAAATTAATGACCCTGACCATAAAAACCCAACATTAACTGCCACATTGGCCAATGGTCACTTACCTGTAATCCAGGACACGTGTGAGGAGTATGTTCTGGACAGCCAGTTAGGAGACACACAGTTGTGCAGCCCCAGAGCATACAGCCCTATCTGGAATGCACAGATGTGGAGTGCCCTATGAGGTCCAGTAGGGTTGTTGTTGTTGGGTTGAGTAAACAATGAAGTGGAGCTGGTGCCTCCTGCCTTGGCCAGAACTGTCTTGGCCAGCTCATTCATGAAGTGTGCAGATGCCTCACTGGGCTGGTTGGGAAGGGTTGGGACCACCCTGTTCTTGCCTTTATATCTGAAATGGAAATGGAAAGAAGGGTAAGTTTAATATTGACAATCAATGTCCAAAAGAAAAACACAAATATTTGACAGCACATATTTTTTTCTTTTTTGAGCCATCATTTACAAAATCTGATTTCCATCAAGATATTGATGTAAAGAAAGCAAAGTTAACAAACAGCAACAAAAGCATTGTGGAAAAGCTAACCAAAAAAAAAAAAAAAATAATAAAAGAAAGAAAAAAAAAAACTCAATGAAGTTCCTACCTTCCTTTAATACTAGGTGACAGTCCTCGGGAATCCACCAGCATGCTGGGCCCAGCTCTGGTATACATCAGAGGAGGGCTGAAATGAACCATATCATATATATATGATAACCATGTAACAATTGATTCAACTTTAAGGAAAAGTATATGAAAAAATCCCTATCCTTTTTTATTGTTCCAGCAACCAAGACCTAAATTGCTGTTATTCCAAACATTAGCATACAGTGAAGTAAAAAATGCAGCTGGGCATTAAAATTTCCCACTACAAAAAATCAAGGTTACAAGGAACTGTTGTTATTTATTAAAGTAAAAAATCAACTGCTTATAATATTGTGTATTTATTAACATTAAAAACCTTGCAATGAATTCACGATTATGAACCAAGGACATGAAAGAAAATCCAGCAAAGACACTTAATTTATCAAAACCTAGATGCCTACCTCTCGTTATCTCTAAGTTTTGCCCTTCCCTTGTCCCCTGAACTGCTGGAGCCTATGGAATCTGAACTCTTCCCGCTGCTGCCACTGTCACTCCCAGGTCCCTGGTGCTTGCCCCAGTTACGACGCACCAGGGTTGGGGAGTTGTCACTGGACGTGGTCTCTGGAGCACTGCTATCAATACTGGCCATACCTAGAACACAAACAATTCATACCTAAGGCTATGTCCAGTGTGTTATTCTCTGCTTCTTCACAAGAAGTAATTACTTCATAATATATCTTATCATATATTTGTCAGAACTTGACTTAATTGTCACAACAAAGGTTTCACTATCTTAATATCACATTGGAGGTTTTAAGGTACATTAAGTGATCAGAAAGACTTACCTGCAGATGGTTTCTTGTTTGTTTTCAGTATAGAACTCCTGAACTTAGCTTCCCAATCTTTACAGTTGTACTCATCTTCTTCAAGGGCAGAGCTATCATCATCCATTCCACCACTAATGCAAATCAAAAACAAAATTTTATGATAAATTTTCAAACATGATAATGACTCACATGAACAAAAGGCAACTCAAAACAGATTTTCAATAGCCTGCCTTCCATTTTAACAACTCCACTCCATACTACTATGACAACAATTTCATCATCAAATAAATTAACATTTCATAGATGATTTAACTTACAAGTTTTAAGTATTTGATAAAACCTTATCTTAAAGAAAAGAGTCAAAAATGTTCAATATGTACCTTTTATAGTTTCTAACCAGACCCCCCTTAACCTGTGTCCCATTCTGCCCAGTGTGTGGGGTATGTTCCAGGTTGAGATAGTCCAGTCTCTGGGAGCCTGAAGACATGGGCAGGCTAGACCAGTTGCCACTGGTGCTAGCATGGGAACTGGGATCTGAAGACAAGATGAAATCAGTCAATGAGAAAATTCTCTTCAAGTTTCACAAAAATTGAATGCATTGTCAGCTGGGTAACATGCGTGATCATCAATGCGATCATAAATCAAGATCCAAAGATACAAGAATATTAAGAACAAAATTGTTTTTCAATGTTTTAAACAATTAAGATCACCCATTAAGTCTTGTTTGACGATGTTTTAAATACTTTAGATAACCCATAACTGTAAAACTGTTTTAACTCACTCACAAACATTTTTACATTCAACCCCAAACCTGCAAACAATACTGTACCTCCTCCATTAGCCAAAGCTGCTGCAGCATCACCATTCCCTCTTCCCGATGAAGATGATCTTCCCTGGTCATCCACAAAATGACCCATAGGCTCTCCCCCAGGAGGTTGTGGACAGTGGACACTACTAGTGCCCCCACTACTACTGGGGTGACCACTGCCTGCCCCAGATCCACTGCGCTGGTTAGACTTGGTGAGGTAGGTGTGAAGAGGGGGAGCCTTATAGTGCTGATGGATCTCACGATCCAATATCTTGTCCATGATCTGAAAGAAATAACCATAATTTAAAATTTTTCTTTTCCTTCTGCTCTATGTTGTTTCCTGAGAAAAATAATTTATAAATTTTTTTATCTGTTATCCTATATAAAGAAACTTAAATGCAAATATACTTTACTATTTGAGGGTAATAGAAAAAAAGTCGGGTAAAGTATTTCATTCTGTAAAAGCCTTACTTTGGACAATTTAATTGGGTCATCCTTATAGTGGACCAGCATGGCTATGGCCAGGTCCCCTCTCTGTCTTCTGGTACATTCACATAGCAGGGGATGCTCAGCCTCGGAGATGTTTGCTTTTAGTCCTGGATGTGCAAAATATAGCAAACTTAAAGGTACATCTAACTCCAGACTTGTGGTCCTTCTAAGCTGTAAACACCACATTCAAGTTTTGCCCAACAGTCTTATAAAATCGTGATATGGATACGTAAATGATCATGATTGAAATTTGAAGATCTTAATTTATCATACACTTATTTTACCATCAAAGCCAAGATCATCTTAAAGATAGGAGTCCCTGTCTCCAGCTAGTTTTTATCATGTATTATACACATACCAAGTGCTGCTGTTGCTGCTTCAAAGCCCAATTTTTCATCAGTAGGCAAGCGCATTGGCCCATTCCCTGAAGCAGGTCGACTGCTGGTGTTGGCTCCATTCACAGGTATAACTGAAAGTGAAGGAATGGTATACTATGAGACTCTTAGGTTTATCTGACAACATTATCTTAAATTAATTTACCGATAGAAGATTTGCAAACACATTGTTCATAGAATTAATGCCCAAGTTTAACTAGCCTTGTGATGTAAGCAAAAAATAAAAGTAGGAAAAATTGATCAAGTTTCCCATATCCCCCCCCCCCTTCTGAAGGTGTTTTTCTTTTGTATATACAATGTGTGTTCATTATCTTACCTGGTAAACAAAGTGAATCAAAGATAAAGCTAGCCAACATGAGAGGCAACAAGGCCTCTCCCCTTGATCTGAGTTTCCCATCCCTGAGCTGCTCGGCTCTATCCCTGATCACATTCAGCTCTGCTGGACCAAGGGGGATCTTCTTCAATAAGGTCACAAGTTCAGACTCTTGGTTGGCCAATTTCACCTGTAAGTATATATATTTGACAATCTAAACATAAGCAATGATAAATATTATGAAATACCTATGCAAACACATGCTTTTTAAAAATAAAATCTTGCCAAAATATTTGAAAAATATCAAGGTCAATCATACATGTAAAAAATCTACTAGAGACTTTCATATACACAAATACATGAATTATGTGACGAAATTTTGGTAACAATTCAAAATGCAGTAACAAACAATTATACACAGACAAAAATTGAGTGCAAACATCAAACTGTAAATATTATTCATGTATACTACAAATAACTTAAAAAGATGTGTGATTATCTCAAAACAGCAAAGGGGGCACAATGCTATTATATCAATGCTTTAATCCCATGTGAAAGCCGAAGGTTTATGATTGTCAAAAACATATGAGCATGAAAAAGGTGTAATACAAATCTCGCCACTTTAAGCACCACTGTATTAAAGAACTCAAATCATAAAAAGCACAAACTCAACTATTACCCATTCAACACCACGTCTGACTTTATTTTAACCACCCAATACCTACAAACAGAAAACAAGTGTGACTGACCTCTAGTGCCTTGCTGGCAGCAGGTTGCCTGGGCATTTCCAGTCCAAACATGCCCACCTTGAAGGCCAGGTGGTGGCACTCTGGGTCCTCTAGGAGAACACTACACAGAAAGGCTGCCTTAGCCAAGGTGGTGCTGGCAAAGGAGCTTGTGTTGTTCTGGTGCTTCTTCTTTTTACCTAGAACAGATAAGTATTAACAAGTGTCAGTTAATCGTAAGGCATGGAGTATACACAACTAAACTGGTGCAATCTGTAGTTGTCTGCATCCTTCTGATATTAAAACTCCTTTCATAAGTTTTAAAGATTCAAGACCCCCAAGGTTTCTGTACACTAAGAATAAGTTACAAGTAAATGAAAATTAACATAATGACTTACAAAACATAGTATAACTATGATTACCCCCTGTGCTATACTGACCTTTACCATTTTGTTGACTTTGTTCCCCACAAACATCAGGTGGGTTGGCCAACATTTTCTCAGCCAACTGCTTTGCTAATTTACATGCAAAGCTATGGCCATGAGCATACAGAGCTTCAGCTCTGCAGAATAAAATCTAAAAAGCAATAAAAAAGGTTGAAAGTGTTTTAATCATTAACTTAATAATGAATAGCTTATTAATTTGTATGTCTGTTAAACAATTCAACATAACTCATTTCTGATTTTTACTTCAGACACTAGTATTGCAAAACATTTCTCATAAAAAATAAAATATATAGATGAAATAAATAAATAACCAAGAAGTAAATACACAATGTAAATTTAAAAAAATTCAAGTAATGCAAAGTAAAACATTCAGCCAGCAAAATTTTTGCCAAGTATTATCCATAACACAGTTCATTGTTATAATGCTTAAAATATACCTCTTGCTGATTGTCCATTTTCCTAATACCAGCAAAGTAATTTGGTTCATCAGATTTCTTGTCTTTCTTCCCAAAGTCTTGAAATCTAGATTTAGGATCATAGAAGTACATCTGATACTCGTCACTGGACTGTTGCGATTCAGACTGGTACACATCCAGAGCCTGTGCACCCTCAACTAGTGGGTGCTCAGGGTTGGTGTCATTCACTTTAAAAGTTGATGGGCCAGGCCCAGAACCATCAGAGTCAATGTCATCTGCTCTGATCCTATCAATGGCATTTACATTTACAGAAGAACAGCCATCCTTTGCAGCTCCTGCATCCACGCAGAGACTATGCATACCATTCCGTATGCTGGCTGTGGCAGTCTCGTCTGGAAGACTGGAATCCGAGTCACGGCCATTGAGCAAGAGGTCAGTTTTTAGATTTTCACTGAACCCCTCTGAGCTTGAACTTCCAGCCCTGTCAGCTTTGACATGACCAGTAAAGAAGTCAGTGGTTGTTACCACTGCTTTACCCTGAGATGAGGATTTCTCCACAGTTTGATGGTGGAGAGAATGTGAAGTATGTTGTGTATCAACTGCTAACCTTGTTACCTGATCGCTGTGAATACCTGCACTACTTATATTACTACTAGCACCACCAGTGGTGATTGAACGCTGCAAACACATCGAGTGCATTATGTCTTTCTCCACATAGGTGACCCCTGCAATGTGGTAATCTGTCCAATCCAACTGACAAGCTTCAATGGCTGGCTTGAACCCTGAGAAGATTTCAATGTCATTCTTTTTTATAGCACCTGAGTTGATGACCGACGGACCAACTGTTCCAGCAGCTGCACTATTCCCTCTTGTTTTCCTCACTTTATCAATTGTTTTTATGTGCCAGTCCTTGAACTTAATGTTGAAGTCATCCCTCTGAATGGAAGACAACTTCGGGTTCAGTGCAGCCATTCTCCACAGAGCTACGATCTCATCGCACAGACTGGAGCCTGCATGCTGTGAAGAGCTGGAAGCACCAGCGCCACGGTTGTTGTGCCCACTGCTGCTGTTGTGAGAGGCTGATATCTTGGTGCTAAACCACCAGGCCAGTATCTAGTGCGGAAAATAAATATATCTATTTTAATTTTTTAGAGTATTTTACAGATGTAGATTTTCAGTTTCCTACAGATTCATGCATGAAAATTGTTGGGGTTAACAATATTCTCAAATTCTCTTGAAAGATACACACTCCAGAATCAAAAAGCACACTTGCCTCATCAATAATGAAAATCCATTATAACATTTCACAAAAAGTGCAAATTACACCAACAACACCATATACTGAAACCAACAGATAAAACTTTATTATCAAAACTGCCAGTAACTCACATTCTCACAGGCAAGGACCTCCTCAGTCAAGATCTCGAGTAAAGGAACAGCATTACTGTCATGCCTGCGCAGCATTTCTCTTACAATGGAGAGCAGGTTCCACATGCCCTCTGGCTCACGCCCACGCAGAGGTCTCAGGAGACTCTGGTACTCGGCTGCAGCAGGGGGTGCAGTAGATGACAGATAATTAACATCACTGGAAAAGAAATTACAAGATTTGTATTAAGCAATCTGGTGCATAATGAAAGATTTTGATATAAGCATCATCACAATTTGATTGATATACAAAGAAGTTTAGTAAAAAAATCTATCAAAGACAAGCGTGGTCCGATTTTGGTCAACACAAGATTTTACTTTCTATCTTGTAATATTTCAATTTTTTAAGATCCAAAAAAAAATTTTTTTTACAAAAAATAATCAGGTACGCAAAGTGAACTACAGACCTATACACCATGTTGGTAGTCAAACTGAACTTGGCCAATGTTTTTCTTATATTTTGTCGCAGAGTTGTCTCATCTAGACACCAAGCAGTATGTTCACTTGCTGAAGGGCCTGCTGTGGGATCTGAATTTAAAAAAAATAATAATAATAACAAAAAAATGAAAATAAAAACACAGTCAAATATACAGTTAAACACTTGGGTTAATTAATGAAAAGTAATAGTGTTTACTTAATCCTGATAAATATTAAAAAATTGTTAGAAAAATAATACAAAAACTCATAATTTATGACTTTGCAGGCCAACAGAGTGAAGGTTGCTTAACACTGGCTAACCATCACAAATCCACAGTGAATTTTGTCTCGTTTTCTTTTTACCATAATAGTCCATTTCTTTTTTGAATACTGAATAACAATGAATAAGGCAACCTTGAAAATTAAAAAGAAAATATGAACCAGAAATTGAAAGAGAGACAGGCACATGTCTCACCTGGTGCTCCATACACAGTGTTGATCGCATTCTGCTGTGATGACAGGAGTTCATCAAGAAGTCTCTGAGCTGTTGGGAGGATCTGAACATAAAACAAAGTTTGTGCAAGTTAACTCTTTATTCTAATAGTTTAAAAGGTATCCTCCCTGGGAGATTTTCCTGCTTGAAAGATATAACCTTGCAAACAAAGCAGCAAATCTGTCAAATGTACAGACACGAAGCAGAAAATAATGAACCTTATTGCTTTTTTTTGTCAATTTTGTTGCAATATTTTGTGATGATTTATCACATAATTACCACCAATTTTCAATTATGTACCAGAAGTAACATCAACATTCAGAAAACAAATGAAGTGTAGGGGTTCAGTCCAACGGAATTACAAAGTCACATGCTAAAAATGCTTATATGTGAAAAAATAAAAATTTCATAAAATTGCATAATTTAAAGAAAAAAATACAATCAAGCTGGCTTTTCAATCATAAACATTACCTCCTTGGTAGATGTAATTAAAATGATTTATTTCTAAATAAGTAGCCAGTTAATGAGAATGCAATGTGTTTCTGAATTTCAGATGGAAATATCAACATTGCAGATTTTTATTTGTGGGTTTCTATTGTATTTAAGGTTTGAATGGGAAAAGATATGTAGCTTTGCCATATATACAGACACAGATAATATGGCTTTGACACTTTTCAAACAGAAGTATACCTTTCAATGTCTATACTTCCTGTGCATATACTACTGAATTGTCGCATTCATGCTAAATGAAATCAGTTAAATGCTCCTAATTGCTCAGCCAGATTATTTTTATGCCATTAAAAAGATATGTAGATTATAAAGTTTAATGATATTAAGCCAGTCCATTAGATGATATATTTCAAGGTATTAAAAAATTATGAGAAGTGCTTACCTGTTGAGGTAACTCGCTAATAAGATACTGAGCAAATTTCTGCAACTGATCTCTCTGTAAGCGTGATAAAGACTCTGACACTGGAGCCCTCAGACACACTGATGTGGCCTAAAATATTATCAATGTTTATTAAATATGCTCTTACAAAGGTTTCATTTTAACAGTATGGCCACTCCTTACTTCATATATCTTAGACTGCATTTGATCTTAAAAAAGAGGCAGCAGAGTTACCAACAATTCCACTACTTCTGTATCAAAGGTATCCATTTGTTTGAACAGTTACAGGGTATTCATTAAAAATTTGAATTACAATCTTAAATTCTAAAAAAAAGTACCAAAAGTGACAAAGAAAGTCAATCTTTCTTTCAGAATTAAAGTTAAAATATGTTACACAAACAGAAACAGGGCATTTACCTATAATAAACTTTATCAATACAGAGAGAGAGAGAGAGAGAGAGAGTAACTGTAGGGTGTCTCACCTGATGTATTCTAAAGAGACACAAGGCTACCACATGGGCACACCATGATGCAGTGCTGTTACAAGTACAGTTACAGGATGTTATCCTCCTACGGTCAAACATTACAGCCACATTGAAGGAGCCCTTGGTCTGGCCAACACTTTGAGGGGGAATAACTGTGGCACTCAAATGAAACCCTGAAAAGGAAATAAACATGAGTATCCAAAATGCAAAGAAGTCTGAAGAGAGAAGCAATGTTTTATTTACAGACTGTATATATATTTGTATTTATACAGTTCCTTACCTATTTGAAGTGCATCTTTTACTGCTTTGGCCTTATAAAGATGATCTCCCTTTTGAAACTCGTCTGCACTGCCATTAGCAAGGCAGGAATACAGCCTACAAAGATACAAATTAATATGAGCACTAAAACCAAATTGTACATGCATGCTTTGTCTTAGAAATCTAATCTACGCAGCAGTAAGTGTGGCATGTTGGTAAATTACTTTGGGGGAAAAAGCAACATTAACTGGAACAAAATCCTCTGACAGTCCATTAAAAGGTAAGAAGAACAAGAAACATTCAGTTATATTTAGCCATTGCATCACAAAAAGCATGAGTATTGAAAGTGCTATCATTATGTCTTATCTGAACTTGTATAGAAAAGAACTATGACAATCAAATACAACTATTTAAGATGAGTTGATTGCCAAGAGAAAATATTCAAGGTGCAATAAGATGCATGCAACCCATGACTTAATCCAACAGAAAAAAAATCAGTCATAAGAACCACTCATTAGATCCACATTAAATTCTGCTTGGATGATCCAAGAACTTGTTGAATTACCTTATATCTTCTTCATTTTCTGGGAAGCTCCAAAAGGCAATACGCAATTGCAATTGCTCTGGAATGGGTGGGTAAAAGTGCTCCACTACCTCAAAGGGAATGTGACAAGCAACTCCTTTGGAAGCTAACTCCACCAATGAACACACTTTCTCTCCTGCACAAATGTGATGAAGAGACTAATGATTATGTCAAAGCAAAACCAAAGTTTAATCAAAATTATTTAATGACAAAGGGAGTTAATTCTTAATTTTTGTTTTTCTCTACAAGAACAGCCAGAACTTAACTTTTCCTTAAGCTGGCTATGTCTTCTGTTAGATTATTTAAGGATAATTGGAACTCTTACATGAGCCAGGTTAAAAAAATGAATAAAAAAATAAATGACATATATCAGCTGGGTATCAATAGTTCAGTGTTGAAATATGTTTAAAAAGCGCCCCCCCCCCCCCGAAAAAAAAGGGGATAAATTTTCTTCTCACATTTCATTTGCATTATCAGTTCCCTAAATGAACCAGTCTATCCATACACCTATTTTAAGGTGTAAACTGAGCTTCACATGGGTCTCATTACATCAGGAAAGCTTATGTAAACTGTTAATGTAACAAATCTCAATTATCCCTTCTTTCATGCAGGTGGATGGAAAAAAACCTCGATGACATTTAAAGACATACCATATATTGTATCATATCATGTATTGTACAGACATATAAATAGCTGTCAACGTTCATTCATTCAACAAAGAATTATTCTTCTTCAGGCAGAGGCTTTTTAAGAAAAAAAATCAACGCTCATAAAATAAGTTTGCCATTAATGATATATATTAAAACATTGGGGCCTCACACAAATATAAAAGAGAAGCAATTTTGTGGAGGGTGATCCATTAAAATTGAACAGGCCCTTATCTTGTTTGTAAGATGTCCAATTACTATCTTGGCATTCAAAATCTTTATGAATATGGTACTTGCTTTGTTTTTGTTTCATACATGGATATGTGTGCATCTTACCCCGTCTGATGTTTTAGGAAATGTTCATTATATTAACCAAAATATTTGAACTATTCTAGATAGTGAATTTACAGGGTAGAAGATAACAAAAACAAAATTACTGAAAAACTTACAATTTTCTGCATCATTAATAATGTCCCCTGATTCAAATTAATACAGATACAAAAAGATATTTAAGTTGTTGTCAAATATCACTTAAACAACGTTACATGATATGTTCAATATGATCAGGGCTTTTTTCTGCAGCTCCAAAGAGTATTCACAAGGCATGCAGATCACAAGTAAAGGTGTTCTTCAAGCACAGGAAAAGGGTTTTAAAACAACATGTCTGTGTCTTTGTGACAGATATCATTCTATTGACAAGCTGGCAACTAATATCAGGGTCAACCAGAGGACAAATGATTGCCATTAATTTTGTCCAATAATCACCAGAAGGTAGATGATAGTCACCTTCAACCAGCTGCACCTACGTCTAACTTAACACTCTTAAATACCTAATCTTTATGTTCTTTTTCTTATCTATTAACTCTTTGTAACCCTATTAACCTTTGCTACAGTATAATTATCTTGACCTCAGTTGACTTTCTTTGTAACAATGCTTTTGCAAACATAAAAAAAAACTCTTACAAGCAGGCCAAAGTAGCTATGAATATTTTCTCAAAATGCCTTTTTTCTCCAAAGGACTAAAGTTAGCATATATAGTAATTTTACAGGTGTTAATTAACTGAGACATAACTACCTGAAATTAAATGTTAAAGTTGTTGAATATAAAAATAAAATTATGCCAGTAGTTTTCACACAAACAATGAGAACCAGATGACAAGGGAATCTGACTTTATCTGACACCTGTCCCTCTTTCGTAGTCGAACTGATGACTATCTTAACTGTCAATCAGATAACACACATACCCCAATTACATTTATTCAACATAATATACCACAATGCACGTGTATTTAATTCATCAGTTCAGAGCCAGTAGTATATATGATAAAAAGATAAATATATGTATTTGTCTATAAAATACTTATTTGATGATTTTCCTTTAATTTTTAAGAAGTAAAACAGTAGATCTATAACTGTCTCAGTGTCGCTTTTTTGAGTTTGCTGACATTACATGTGGATTTGATTTACTCACTGGTACCCAGACTTGGCTATTCAAGTAAGGAAATAGTTTTAGAAATACATCACTGTTTTCAAACTATTATTAATTTTTTTCTGAAGAACTGCCTTATACTTACTGCACAATTAAGCCTTTAAGAGGATGTAACTTTTATGAATAGACTACTACTTTTCTTTTTATAAAATGACAATCATTTTAAGTTAAGTATTGATTCTAAACTAAGTATTCCCGTTTTATCCCATTTATTCAATTTGAATATCATAATTTTTGCATTTAACAACTCTGGGAAAACAAACAGTAAAAATGTCAACAAAATCTTATGCACAATTGCAAATAAAAAATTCATAAGTCAATGTCTTGTTCTGTGTTGTGAATCTGAAATCAATTTGAATGTGCATCATATTCAGTAATGCTGATGTGTGTGTAACCGATGCAGAGTAGAGTTGAAAGAAACAAAGACTAATGGCTGCCAGCTGTTCGCATCGCCAGGCAAACTTCAAAATGGACAAAATTTTTAGATGTAAACCATACCTAGGTTTAAGTCTCACGAAGAGGTAAATAAATGAAAGGCAGTTTCTCCCCAAAAACAAACAGAAACAGAATGTAATTAAAAGTTTCTTCAAGTTGCCGTCTTTACCTTCTGCTCCGCCTTGAATCTGACCACCATTTTGTTTCTTCCAGCCTCTCCAGTTGTTACACAGACTCTCCGGTTCGCTCAGCCATGAGCACGAGTCGTCATCGAACCGATCACTATCTTCAAAGGAAAACCGATCAGCTTCTCCATCCCAGTCGAACATGAAGTCCATAATACCCCTCTAGTCGACTCAGCGCCGGACAAAGAGACTGCACTCGCTGTCCTCAAGTCACAGTGTGGCTTCAGGTCAATCTCGGTCACTCGATTTTCTGTCCAAAATTATCCTTAAACCAAAACATTGATTATTATAATTTTTGGCTAAATGTGTACACCAAAGACTTATTAATTTGCTTATAGTGAGAAAAGTGTAACAGAGGGGAATTTAAGTCGTTTCTGAGGAAAAAATAGAGCTTACCTTCATCGCCGCTCTCTGCAGAAAACAAAAACAAATGACTCCGAATCGGGAGTGTCCGCCAAGTTCCGGTGGACACCGTACTCGCGCAATTTCTCGCGGCACTTCTTTCTCTTTCCGGTCGCCATACTTTATTTAGGTTTGTGAATATTAAAGCCAATATTAAAATCCGTTTCATCTGTATCCACGAAAGTGTTTCCAAAGAGTTTGTTTATATAAAGCAATGGATATAAGTGTGATATTTAAGATATAATGGTTTTTAGGCCGCCAAGAGAAGCCATTTGAAATATATTAGCGTGAAACTGGCCATCTATCTCTAATACGTACTGGTTTTACTAGTGTGCCTTACCAAAACATGTAACAGTGCCTGCAGGACAATGTCTTGATTGCATGACGCTGCGGCAGTTAATCTTGTACAGTTGTGAAAATGCTTACAGATTTTCATGTGTGAAGGTTGTTTATATACGGTCGAATGTTCATGCCCGTGTAACTGGTGAAGATTGTTTATATATTGGTCAGTGTTCATCACCGCATCAGTGACTGAATGTCTACATTAGGTATAATCATGAAAGAAGTCAGCAACCTTTTCTTAAATCTTAATTAAATTGAAAAAATCATAATCATGCGTGGTGTCTCCTATTTTGCCTTAAATGCACATCACCAATGCAGTTCATGTGATTAAAAAACTTTTTACGAGCACAGCCCCAATGTACATTTCAGGTGATATTGGCTTTGATTTGACGGTGATGCCAATTCTTATCTAGTATGTGATTCTTTGTTGAGGTTTTTTTTACATAAATCAATTTTTTTCAAATATATAAGTGTATGTTCTTGCTGTGTTTGCAGAATGGCTCCACGCAAAGGCAAAACCCAGGTGGAAGAAAAGGTTGCCTTGGGTCCTCAGGCCCTAGAAGGGGAAAATGTGTTTGGAGTGGCGCACATTTTTGCAAGCTTCAATGATACTTTTGTACATGTTACAGACTTGTCTGGAAAGTGAGTAGATTTTCCCTTTCTCTAATACCCTTTTAATATATAGGGCAGAAAAATGAGGATGTGCCTTTAAATTGAATATGTCAATCCAGGCAGTTTCTAACAAATCTTTAATCCTCCTTCCGACACCAGTATGGTTATAATAATAATATTAATAATAATATTTCGAAGTCTAGGGGTGCTTTTTATTACTATTGTGAAATAACATTTTCTTTTCTGTGAATGAGTATTCAATTTTTCTTATATCAGAGAAACCATTGCCCGTGTAACTGGTGGTATGAAAGTAAAAGCAGATCGTGATGAAGCTTCCCCATATGCTGCTATGTTGGCTGCTCAGGACGTAGCAGAAAAGTGCAAAACTTTGGGCATCACTGCCCTGCACATCAAACTCAGAGCCACTGGTGGTAACAGGTATGAAAGAAATGTTAATGTCAAGATAAGCAACTGGGATATGAAAATTGTTTTTGAATCACTCACTGATTTTGCATATACATTTATTATATATGTAACCCCACTTAGTAAGGGGTAGCTACTATGGCAAATTTTTCTGAATTTTTTCTGACTGCTCTCACTATACTTGAAGAAAAGAAAAATATGTGTGTTAAATTGGAACTATATTCATTTATTTTTAGAACCAAAACTCCAGGACCAGGAGCCCAGTCTGCTTTAAGAGCTTTGGCTCGTTCTGGGATGAAGATTGGTAGAATAGGTAATTTGATTCCATGAAGAAAGTTTTGTAGTAGTGTTTATTATTCAGTCTGACATTCTATAAAAGTTGCCACCTCCTGTTGAACATCTGTTGAGTGTCTGATTGTGCTACAAGTAGGTCATTTGTGCTTTTAAAATGTAAAGAGATAAAAGTAAGATTATTTGCACACAGAATAATTGATATGTTATCACCAGAAACACACCAGTTTCTGATGGGCAGATTTTACTTATGCCATTCTTAATTTGGAATTTTTCTTTCCAGAGGATGTCACTCCTATCCCGTCAGACAGTACAAGAAGGAAGGGTGGACGTCGTGGTAGAAGATTGTAAACCAATACCAGCTGGTTTTTGACTTTAAAATGAAATGACAAACGAAATACATCTCCTTTGTCAGATATCATTCTGAGCCATGTATATTTAAAAATGAATAAAAAACTGAAAATATGAAAAGAATTTCCTTATTGTTGAGTACAATTTTGCAGTAAAGTAGTGCTGCTCTTGCAATAGGTTGCCTGTGGGGTTGTAATATCTTTCAAGTTTATACAATTTCTATCAAGTTTCCAGTAGGTGTTGCTGCCCTTGTAGGTTTAAAATCCAGTGGGACAAACTTGTGTTCCTGCTGGATTAGGTCGCAAATGCTATACACTGAGTAGTTCAAGTGTTAGACCTTTTGCATTGGAAATAAACCCTATGGTTGGAAGAATGTTTTGCAACCACATGTATCCTCCGTGGGTTGCCTGGATCATAATAATCCAATGTTAAATGTTACCACAGAACTGATTGCCTTTGAATTTGACTATGCAGCAGCATTGCATCAAACTTTGCTGATTGTTAACACTGCACAGTAGTTTTTAACTTACAAACTAGAAATCTAGACAAAATGCCCTCAGTCGTTCATGCTTTGTGATATTAGATGGACCAACTTGTCTTATGCCACCCTTTATCTTGGTGCCCCTGTTGTGTTACTGGAAATGGGCAGCATTGTGGTTAAGTGCTCAAGTAAAAATGGATGCAAGTCCACATTTGATTGATGACAAAAGCAGTCATGTTATCTATAAAATAGAATGGGATTTGATGAACCATGCAAAACCTTTTCCTAAGTCAAGTTAATGTGTGGGACCAACTCTAGGGGAAATAGAAGTGCTTCCATTTATCAGCACATCCATAAATGTGCAGGATAAAAATGCCCATGCTTCTTTCTGATGGTCAGGATTGCAGTGACCGGGGATATCTTTGGTTGTAATATAAAATGAACAAATACATTTAGTACAGTTAAATTTCTCTGCGAACTTTGTCCACAAATCTTTTTACTTGGCATAGCTTGTTAAAAACCTAGCTCAAATGCTGTATGTCATGGTTCTCTGCAACCAATTGATGGGACTCCGAACCTATCATTTATCATGACTTGATGTTTAGGGTCAATCAGCAAATGAAATAATAAAGAAAGAAACAGGCAAAATGGGGGATAAAAAAGTGTTATAGTTTAAGACAAACATTGGGTCTATCTTTTTTTTTTTTTTCTGGCAATATTCCAAAACTTTACAGAGCATCTTGACCTACCTGTCAATGAAATTTATCTACCCGATTAATAGCGATTACAAGGCCCAAGTAAATGGGCAATGATAGGGCCATCCCACCTTACAAATACCCCCAAGGTCTGATTAACTTACAAAGTTATCCCAGACAGAAGACCCTCTATGGTTCCCAAGCTCTAACCATACCACAAAATGATAGCATAATCAAATTTACAGATTATCAGACATAATAATATCAATTGGTATCTTACATGTTTGAACTGGTGGTATATAGTGGGCTTGTCTGGGTAGGGCACATAATTTAGCCCAGTGAGTGCTGAGAGATGAATCCACAACTACTTACAGTTTTGACAGTCCTGTTTGGACTGTGGGTTGTTGTCAACTGTCAACCTGGAGGTATACCCCACAAATTTTACCATAAGACTACAGTCCAGCCTGCAACCAGCAAGCCCCAAAGACCAGCAGTTACAAATGTACAGCCAGGTAATTTGTCCAGTCTAGTTCTGCCTGTGATGTCTGTTGTTACAATGCATTTAAGTTGCCCCCCCCCCCCCTCCTTCAAAAAGAAAAGTTTTCTTTGTTACTCCCAACTGAATTTTTTCGTAAGACTATGAGAGATGATTCGAAAGCTTGATTCGATTTCAAAGAGTATTTTGAGAGAAACAAAGGCAGAAGAATCTTAACTTCAGTAATATGATGTAAGCTGAAACTTTAATAAAATGTTGGAATATGTGAGGTCATTCAATTTCAGTTCACAACATATAACTTCAATAATGTATTTTCCTTCATTATAAAGAAGTAAAGAAAAATAAAATTATTTTAAAGAAGTAAAAAGATAACTGTATACTTTTTGAATAGCCAAGGAACATTTTTGTAGATTAAAAAAAGATGCATCTAAACACAAGGTTCTGCCTGCTAATTGTATCTGAAACATTCACCAGTCAGATAATGGTGGTTAACCAATATACGAGAAAAGGTTTAAAAAGAGGGTAATTTGAAGAATTTCATACGGTAAAGTCTTGAAAATTTCGTCGCTTAAAAATTAATTAATATTTTTAATTGAGTAAATCCGACTAATTTTTCAAAATTACCTCTCACCGACTCCTGGCCCTGGGCATGACGAAATTTTCAAAAATCCGGCCTTCGGGCTTTTATCCTTAGCGACTGTTATCTTTGACCCTCCTATATGGTGGGGTATTTATTACTACTTCCTAAGTCATTTTCTGGTGGTANAACTTCTTTCTCTTTCCGGTCGCCATACTTTATTTAGGTTTGTGAAGATTAAAGCCAATATTAAAATCCGTTTCATCTGTATCCACGAAAGTGTTTCCAAAGAGTTTGTTTATATAAAGCAATGGATATAAGTGTGACATTTAAGATATAATGGTTTTTAGGCCGCCAAGAGAAGCCATTTGAAATATATTAGCGTGAAACTGGCCATCTATCTCTAATACGTACTGGTTTTACTAGTGTGCCTTACCAAAACATGTAACAGTGCCTGCAAGACAATGTCTTGATTGCATGGCGCTACGGCAGTTAATCTTGTACAGTTGCTTACAGATTTTCATGTGTGAAGGTTGTTTTTATACGGTCGAATGTTCATGTTATAAGATTGTTTATATATTGGTCAATGTTCATCAACGCATCAGTGACTGAATGTCTACATTAGGTATAATCATGAAAGAAGTCAGCAACCTTTTCCTAAAATCTTAATTAAATTGAAAAAATCATAATCATGCGTGGCGTCTCCTATTTTGCCTTAAATGCACATCACCAATGCAGTTCATGTGATTAAAAAAACACTTTATACGAGCACAGCCCCAATGTACATTTCAGGTGATATTGGCTTTAATTTGACGGTGATGCCAATTCTTATCTAGTATGTGATTCTTTGTTGAGGTTTTTTTTACATAAATCAATTTTTTTCAAATGTATAAATGTTTGTTTTTGCTGTGTTTGCAGAATGGCTCCACGCAAAGGCAAAACCCAGGTGGAAGAAAAGGTTGCCTTGGGTCCTCAGGCCCTAGAAGGGGAAAATGTGTTTGGAGTGGCGCACATTTTTGCAAGCTTCAATGATACTTTTGTACATGTTACAGACTTGTCTGGAAAGTAAGTAGAATTTCCCTCTCTCTAACACCCTTTTAATATATAGAGGCATTACTTTGAATAGGACAGAAAAATGAGGACGTGCTTTTAAATAGAATGTTATTTCTATCCAGGCAGTTTCCAACAAATCTTTAATCCTCCACCCCACACTAGTATGGTTATAATAATAATAATTTGAAGTTTAGGGGTGCTTTTAATTACTATTGTGAAATAACATTTTCTTTTCTATGGATGAGTATTCAATTTTTCTTGTATCAGAGAAACCATTGCCCGTGTAACTGGTGGTATGAAAGTAAAAGCAGATCGTGATGAAGCTTCCCCATATGCTGCTATGTTGGCTGCTCAGGACGTAGCAGAAAAGTGCAAAACTTTGGGCATCACTGCCCTGCACATCAAACTCAGAGCCACTGGTGGTAACAGGTATGAAAGAAATGTGCATGTCAAGATAAGCAACTGGGATATGAAAATTGTTTTTGAATCACTCACTGATTTTGCATATACATTTATTACATATGTAACCCACTAAGTAAGGGGTAGCTACTATGGCAAATTTTTTTGAATTTTTTCTGACTGCTCTCACTATACTTGAAGAAAAGAAAAATATGTGTGTTATGAAGTTAAATTGGAACTATATTATTTTATTTTTAGAACCAAAACTCCAGGACCAGGAGCCCAGTCTGCTTTAAGAGCTTTGGCTCGTTCTGGGATGAAGATTGGTAGAATAGGTAATTTGATTCCATGCAGAAAGTTTTATAGTAGTGTTTATTATTCAGTCTGACATTCTATTAAAGTTGCCACCCCCTGTTGAACATCTGTTGAGTGTCTGATTGTGCAACAAGTAGGTCATTTGTGCTTTTAAAATGTAAAGAGATAAAAGTAAGATTATTTGCACAGAATAATTGATATGTTATCACCAGAAACCTTCCCAGTTTCTGATGGGCAGATTTTACTTATGCCATTCTTAATTTGGAATTTTTCTTTCCAGAGGATGTCACTCCTATCCCGTCAGACAGTACAAGAAGGAAGGGTGGACGACGTGGTAGAAGATTGTAAACCAAAACCAGCTGGTTTTTGACTTTAAAATGAAATGACAAACGAAATACATCTCCTTTGTCAGATATCATTCTGAGCCATGTATATTTAAAAATGAATAAAAAACTGAAAATATGAAAAGAATTTGCTAATTGTTGAGTACAATTTTGCATTTTAGTAGTGCTGCTCTTGCAATGGGTTGTCTGTGGGGTGGTTGTAATATCTTTGAAGTTTTATACACTTTCTATCAAGTTGCCAGTAGGTGTTGCCGCCCTTGTAGGTTTAAAATCAAGTGGGACTGAAACTAGTGTTCCTGCTGGATTAGGATGCAAATGCTCTATACTGAGTAGTTCAAGTGTAAGACCTTTTGCATTGGAAATAAATCCTATGGTTGGAAGAACGTTTTGCAACCATACGTAGCCTCCATGGGTTGCCTGGATCATAATAATCCAATGTTAACACAACTGATTGCCTTTGAATTTGACTATGCAGCATCATTGCATCAAACTTTGCTGATTGTTAACACTGCACAGTAAGTTTTAACTTACAAACTAGAAATCTAGACAAAATGCCCTCAGTTTTTTTCATGCTTTGTGATAATACAGATATTGGACAAACTTGTCTTATACCACCCTTTATCTTGGTGCCCCTGTTTTGTTACTGGAAATGGGCAGTATTGTGGTTAAGTGCTCAAGTAAAAATGGATGCAAGTCCACATTTGATTGATGACAAAAGCAGTCATGTTATCTATAAAATAGAATGGGATTTGATAAACCATGCAAAACCTTTTCCTAAGTCAAGTTAATGTGTGGGACCAACTCGAGGGGAAATAGAAGTGCTTCCATTTATCAGCACATCCATAAATGTGCAGGATGAAAATGCTCATGCTTCTTTCTGATGGTCAGGATTGCAGTGACCGGGGATATCTTTGGTTGTAATATAAAATGAACAAATACATTTAGTATAGTTAAATTTCTCTGCGAACTTGGTCCACAAATCTTTTTACTTGGCATAGCTTGTTAAAAACCTAGCTCAAATGCTGTATGTCATGGTTCTCTGCAACCAATTGATGGGACTCAGAACCTATCATTTATCATGACTTGATGTTTAGGGTCAATCAGCAAATGAAATAATAAAGAAAGAAACAGGCAAAATGGGGGATAAAAAAGTGTTATAGTTTAAGACAAACATTGGGTCTATCTTTTTTTTTTTCTGGCAATATTCCAAAACTTTAGAGCATCTTGACCTACCTGTCAATGAAATTTATCTACCCGATTAATAGCGATTACAAGGCCCAAGTAAATGGGCAATGATAGGGCCATCCCACCTTACAAATACCCCCAAGGTCTGATTAACTTACAAAGTTATCACAGACAGAAGACCCTCTATGGTTCCCAAGCTCTAACCATACCACAAAATGATAGCATAAACAAATTTACAGATTATCAGACATAATAATATCAATTGGTATCTTACATGTTTGAACTGGTGGTATATAGTGGGCTTGCCTGGGTAGGGCACATAATTTAGCCCAGTGAGTGCTGAGAGATGAATCCACAACTACTTACAGTTTTGACAGTCATGTTTGGACTGTGGGTTGTTGTCAACTGTCAACCTGGAGGTATACCCCACAAATTTGACCATAGGACTACAGTCCAGCCTGCAACCAGCAAGCCCCAAAGACCAGCAGTTACAAATGTACAGCCAGGTAATTTGTCCAGTCTAGTTCTGCCTGTGATGTCTGTTGTTACAATGCATTTAAGTTGCTGCCCCCCTCCTTCAAAAAGAAAAGTTTTCTTTGTTACTCCCAACTGAATTTTTTTGTAAGATTATGAGAGATGATTCGAAAGCTTGATTTGATTTCAAAGAGTATTTTGAGAGAAACAAAGGCAGAAGAATCTTAGCTTCAGTAATATGATGTAAGCTGAAACTTTAATAAAATGTTGGAATATGTGAGGTCATTCAAATTTCAGTTCACAACATATAACTTCAATAATGTATTTTCCTTCATTATAAAGAAGTAAAGAAAAATAAAATTATTGTAAAGAAGTAAAAAGATAACTGTATACTTTTTGAATAGCCAAGGAACATTTTTCTAGATTAAAAAAAGATGCATCTAAACACAAGGTTCTACCTGCTAATTGTATCTGAAACATTCATCAGTCAGATAATGGTGGTTAACCAATATAAGAGAAAAAGTTTAAAAAGAGGGCAATTTGAAGAATTTCATATCTTCCTTTAAGGGAAAAGTGGCTGTTACTGGATGAATAAATCCTACACTCCTGGAGAAATCATAGCTGCTGGAAACTGCAGCACACGTTGGTGTACCCTTGGAAGTCATGTGGCAGTGATTGACAAGGTGGAATGCTTGGTCCCACCCCTGGATCATCCACCTCTGGAGAATGCAGGATGCTGGTGGCAAGGGCAGCAATTCCCTCTTGGTGCCTTGATCAAGTCTGGGCCCTGTGCTCAACGTTGGTGTAATCCCAGAGGTGTGGTGGTAGTGCAAGACTTCCTTGAGTGCTTGGTGCCTAGCAGTACAGTTACCAACTGATGGAATTTGGCTAACTTGTTGATAACATTACTAAAATTGTTACTCAAATGTTCTGAATTTAAATGAAGCAAAACACTGACTCATAAAATGTTGATTATCAAAATTGACAATTTACTTAAAAAAAAAAAAAATAAATAAATAATTCCTAAATGAGATCACTATGAGTTTACTGCATACTGGTATTCTATTATGACAAAATATCTGATGATGCAAGTGATATATATATATATATATATATATATATATATATATATATATATATATAATTTCTTGTGATTGTTAAAGTTCTGTGATTGGCAAGTCATCTGGATCATTTAGATCCTGATTATTGGGATCTGTATGTTTCGTTTTTGTCAACAATCTTGGTCCAGTGAGGGCTATAGCTGCTGCTCCAACAGGTGCCGTTATCAGAATGGACAATACTGCTATAGTCAAGATCTAAAATAAAATAAATGCTAAACCTACAGCAAATTCAGCATATCATTAACAATGTCTGGCAGATAAATCATACCTTTTCCACATTCATGATTAATACAGAAGAGTAATAAATATTTCACAGCTTGTGCTGTCATTAATCTTTATTAAAAATAGGCTGCCTTTACCTGCCACTTTAATCAACAAATATGCAATATGTACAGCTATATTTGGCTGAAAAATTCATTCACACTTTTTCATGTTGTTATACTTTTTGTAATTTGCTAGGCTCTATTCCCATAGATTTTAGATCGATCTATCCCCGCGGGGAGTCTCACTAGATTACTTTCAGATAATCCGACTTAAATGTCCGTCCCGCCTACTACAAGCTGTAAGGGGGTAATTAACTTTCGTGTCCGCCCGGCTGACAGCTATTTAGCGTGAACCCCCAGGGAGTTAGGTCGATCTAAAGTAGGTCGATCTTATCTATGGAAATGGGGTGCTAGAATTACAAAGTTCAGATACCTGTATCCCCAAATGTTCTTTTGTCACATCTGCATTCCTTCTGGCTGTATCCAAAGCTACTGGTCCTATGGCAGCCTTTTAACCAACCAGAAAGAATATACTAAAGCACTAATCAGTGTAATTGTTAATTTAGTAAACAAAGTTGACAGACTCTCTTGTTAGTAAGTACACAATTATTATTGAAATACTTTCACTTACTGTTTTTTGTATTTTTTTTCGGAACAATTTTCATTTATATATAAATGAAATTAGGGTTACTTGGTCAAAATAACAAATAATGATTGATCATTGTGTGAGTGATAAGATCTCTGAATAGTCTACAGTAAATATAATCACATACCTGAACAGTTGCCTTTGGAAGCCATGCA
Organism: Lingula anatina; assembly: GCF_001039355.2. Next base: position 715,946 of record NW_019774291.1, read on the forward strand.
AATGGAATGAAGAACCTTTCCTTCCAGTTGAACTCTGTTCCAAAAACTACAAGAAATGATGCCACCATTCTTGTAAAAAGTCCAATGCATAATGTGGCCACTCCTAAGCCTGGAAAAAAAGAACTAAAAACTTACTTTAAACACTATTTAAAGTTTCTGGTGTGTGTTCCTTGGTAAATTTTGCTTTTTTTATTGACCTTATTAATAATTTAAATATGATTATATAACAGCCATACTTATTATATCCTTTAAAAATGTCACTTACCTACAGTACTGGCTTGGAGGCTTGAGATATCAATTTCTGCACCTATAAGTCCAAAGAGTAGTGGCTGAAAAAGGACCCATAATCTCCCCAAATGTTTTGTCACAGGGCACTGAAAAAAAAAAAAAAGAATCATCAACAGCTCCCCAAAAGTCTGCTGAAACCTACAGCAAGTAAGGCAAAGTTTAATCTCCTTATTACGAGTTGGGTGCCTTAATCCTGCATAGATTTTGCTAGTTCATAATATTATGGTACCAACAGTTTGGTTAATACTAATAATTTAAATGTGCTGGTATTAATCTAAATGATTTTTTAATGTTACATACACTAAAATTCTTACATTATCCTCAACCCAGCCTTCCTTCCTCCATCGTAAAGCAGCAACAAATGGCATTGTAAGACAACCTAAAGCTCCTGCACCTGGTAACTGAGCACTGTTACTACCAAACACAGCAAATAAGCCACCCAGCAGTAATAACAATGTTCTGTAGAACTTTAAATGCTTCTAAAATGTAGAAAATACAAACAAATGAGATAAGTCACAGAAAAATGACAGAATATATGCTAAGCAGAAATGTAGGCCTTTAATTAATACATGTATTTGGTGTTTTTAATCTCTTTTAAATCATAAAACAAATCAACATATTTTCTTATTTGTTTTTATAACAACTGCAATCTGTTTTAATTACAGTTCCATCATAAAATATTTTCTCAATCTAAGAGGGTATTCCCAGAGATTTAGATCGATCTTACTAGATGGACCTAAATCCCTGGGGGTTCCCGCTAAATTGCAGTCAGCTGACCACGCATTAAAGTTAATTACCCCTTACAGCTTGTAGTAGGCGAGACGGACATTTAAGCCAGATTATCTGACAGTAATCTAGTGAGACTCCCCACGGGGATAGATCGATCTAAAAACTATGGGAATGCGCCCTAACTGCGTCTTTTTATCATCAATAGGAAAATGATATACACAGGCAGGGGGAGGGGTCTTACCCTCCTTCCATCTTGATATTTTAGAGCTGTAATTTTTTAAGCTTTAAACCCCCAAACCATGGCAATATAAAACTTACATGCTTTTTGTGAGGAAAATACCACACAATTGTNTCCCGATGATGATATGAAAATTGCCTTTTTGTCTCGCTCGGATCGCGAACGATCTCCCTCTGACGATCTTACGCGAACAAAGTCTTGACGATATTACGCGATCGATTCTCCGCTGAAGATATGCCGTGAGCGGGGGAAAGGGGGGGGGGGTTAAAGATAATATGAAAAATATATATTATCTATAAAATTCAAAGGGGGAGGGGGGTTAAAATAATGAACTTCTGCTGACGATCTTCCACGAACGAAGTTCCCTTGAACAAATATGAAAAGTGCATTTTATTCTCGCTTACATCGCGAACGATCTCCCGCAGAAGATATGAAGATTGCCTTTTCGTCTCTCGAATCGCAAACGATCTCCCGCTTATGCGAACGGAGTCCGCTACAAATATGAAAATTATCGTCTTGTCTCGTTTGGATCGCGAACGATCTGTTGACGATATTACGCGAACGATTCTCCGCTGAAGATATGAAAATTGCCATCTCGTCCCATTCGCATTGCGAACGATCTCCATGTACGAGCCAGGTAATCGTTAAATGGTCCTAAATTGAACATGGACATGAATAGAAGTGACGGGTACATTTCACTTCGAGATAATATCTTGATTTTTTCATTGTCTCTTCCTCATTTAGGACAGCCGCCGATAACAATAACGGCGTTACAAATGCCAAAGACGCGGCCTTGACTTCTATTTGCCGGCTTGATAACGCACCTTAAGCTAGGTAATAGTAATGCAACTAAAGACAAAAGGCCGACGTTCCCGCAATTGAGAACGGGAATTCATATCTAAACCATCTATATTGTGAGTAACCGCTCGCAGGGGCGCACCATTGTTCCTATCTGCCATTGAGAGTGTTATCGGCAATGATATCCTGATCGTATCATTGTCTTGAATCAACTGACGCATTACCTTCATGTTTGAGCTGGACAACGCGGCCATATTTGGTGACGAACTTTTCAAAAATTATCGAGTAACTCATTTTCTAGGTCGACGAAGTTTTCAAAGGGAAAAAAATTACGTCGGCGGAAAATCGTCTGCCGACGAAATTTTCAAGAACGACGAAATTTTCAAGACTTTACCGTATCTATCTTTAAGGGAAAAGTGGCTGTTACTGGATGAATAAATCCTACACTCCTGGAGAAATCATAGCTGCTGGAAACTGCAGCACACGTTGGTGTACCCTGGGAAGTCATGTGGCTGTGATTGACAAGGTGGAATGCTTGGTCCCACCCCTGGACCATCCCCCTCTGGAGAATGCAGGATGCTGGTGGCAAGGGCAGCAATTCCCTCTTGGTGCCTTGATCAAGTCTGGGCCCTGTGCTCAACGTTGGTGTGATCCCAGAGGTGTGGTGGTAGTGCAAGACTTCCTCGAGTGCTTGGTGCCTAGCAGTACAGTTCCCAACTGATGGAATCTTGGCTAACTTGTTGTTAACATTACTAAAATTGTTACTCAAATGTTCTAAATTTAAATGAAGCAAAACAATGACTGATAAAATGTTGATTATCAAAATTGACAATTTACTTTAAAAAATAAATAAATAAATAAATAACTCCTAAATGAGATCACTATGAGTTTACTTCACATTCTATTATGACAAAATATCTGATGATACAAGTGAATCCAAGTGATATATATATTTTTTTAATTTCTTGTGATTGTTAAAGTTCTGTGATTGGCAAGTCATCTGGATCATTTAGATCCTGATTATTGGGATCTGTATGTTTCGTTTTTGTCAACAATCTTGGTCCAGTGAGGGCTATAGCTGCTGCTCCAACAGGTGCCGTAATCAGAATGGACAATACTGCTATAGTCAAGATCTAAAATAAAATAAATGCTAAACCTACAGCAAATTCAGCACATCATTAACAATGTCTGGCAGATAAATTATACGTTTTCCACATTCATGATTAATACAGAAGAGTAATAAATATTTCACAGCTTGTGCTGTCATTAATCTTTATTAAAAATAGGCTGCCTTTAACTGCCACTTTAATCAACAAATATGCAATATGTACAACTATCAAATTTAGTTGAAAAATTCATTCACACTTTTTCATGTTGTTATACTTTTTGTAATTTGCTAGATTTACAAAGTTCAGATACCTGTATCCCCAAAAGTTCTTTTGTCACATCTGCATTCCTTCTGGCTGTATCCAAAGCTACTGGTCCTATGGCAGCCTTTTAACCAACCAGAAAGAATATACTAAAGCACTAATCAGTGTAATTGTTAATTTAGTAAACAAAGTTGACAGACTCTCTTGTTACTAAGTACACAATTATTATTGAAATACTTTCACTTACTGTTCTTTGTATTTTCTTCAGAACAATTTTCATTTGCATATAAATGAAATTAGGGTTTCTTGGTCAAAATAACGAATAATGATTGACCATTTTATGAGTGATAAGATCTCTAAATAGTCCACAGTAAATATAATCACATACCTGAACAGTTGCCTTTGGAAGCCATGCAAATGGAATGAAGAACCTTTCCTTCCAGTTGAACTCTGTTCCAAATACTACAAGAAATGATGCCACCATTCTTGTAAAAAGTCCAATGCATAATGTGGCCACTCCTAAGCCTGGAAAAAAAAGAATTAAAAACTTATTTTAAACACTATTTAAAGGTTCTGGTGTATGTTCCTTGGTAAATTTTGATTTTTTTATTGACCTCATTAATAATTTAAATATGATTATATGACAGCCATACTTATTAAATCCTTTAAAAATGTCACTTACCTACAGTATTGGCTTGGAGGCTTGAGATTTCAATTTCTGCACCTATAAGTCCAAAGAGTAGTGGCTGAAAAAGGACCCATAATCTCCCCAAATTTTTTGTCACAGGGCACTGAAAAAAACAAAAATACAAAGAATCATTAACAGCTCCCCAAAAGTCTGTTGAAACCTACAGCATGTAAGACAAAGTTACATTTCCTTATTACCAGTTGGGTGCCTTAATCCTGTATAGATTTTGCTAGTTCATAATATTATGGTACACAACAGTTTGGTCAATACTGATATTTTAAATGTGCTGGTATTAATCTCAATGATTTTTTAATACTACATACACTAAATTTCTTACATTATCCTCAACCCAGCCTTCCTTCCTCCATCGTAAAGCAGCAACAAATGGCATTGTAAGACAACCTAAAGCTCCTGCACCTGGTAACTGAGCACTGTTACTACCAAACACAGCAAATAAGCCACCCAGCAGTAATAACAATGTTCTGTAGAACTTTAAATGCTTCTAAAATGTAGAAAATACAAACAAATGAGAAAAGTCACAGAAAAATGACAGAATACATGCTAAGCAGAAATGTAGGCCTTTAATTAATACATGTATTTGGTGTTTTTAATCTCTTTTAAATCATAAAACAAATCAACATATTTTCTTATTTGTTTTTATAACAACTGCAATCTGTTTTAATTACAGTTCCATCATATAATATTTTCTCAATCTAAGAGGGCATTCCCAGAGATTTAGATCGATCTTACTAGATGGACCTAAATCCCTGGGGGTTCACGCTAAATTGCAGTCAGCCGACCACGCATGGAAGTTAATTACCCCCTTACAGCTGGTAGTAGGCGGGACGGACATTTAAGCCAGATTACCTGACAGTAATCTAGTGAGACTCCCCACGGGGATAGATCGATCTAAAATCTATGGGAATGCGCCCTAACTGCGTCTTTTTATCATCAATAGGAAAATCATATACACAGGCAGGGGGAGGGGTCTTACCCTCCTTCCATCTTGATATTTTAGAGCTGTAATTTTTTATGCTTTAAACCCCCAAACCGTGGCAATATACAACTTACATGCTTTTTGTGAGGAAAATACCACACAATTATCCCTGCTATTACCCCATACACCACTCCTAACACAGCTTCCAGTGGCCCTCTGACAATAGTGACAGCAATGTCACCTGGAAAACAAGGCTGGTAATAAAATATGACATATATCACCATGGCATAACAATCATGATAAGAATTTGAAAACTAATGTACTTCTAAAAATTTTCAAATTGAACTGGGTAAAGAATAACAAAAATAGCACTCATCAAACAAATAAAGGAGGAAGAAATTAAATACCAGTTGAAAAGGCAATGCCAAGTAAGACGCCAAATGCAGTAATAGCAAGAACATCATCAATGCTTGCAGCAGCCACTACCAATGTGGTTATTCCTTTGTCCCCTCCATATCCTTTCTCCTGGAGACTCAGCATACTGGGGACAACCACAGCAGGTGTCACAGCTCCCAGCACAAATCTAAAATATTCCATGAAGCAAAAAAGTACACTCACTATTTAAACTTTGAGTACCTGTTATAATATGATAACACCCTTGTCTTGTGTTTGAATATGAAATGTATTCCAAAATGCTTAAAATTATTTATTTTGAAATGAGAAAAAAATGTAAACTGTAACTTACCCTAACATGAATCCCCACTCCACTGGAAATCCTAAGAGAAGATGTGTTGCTGCAGCTACAGTGGCTGCCTCCACCATACAGGGCGTGAAAGCCAGCCTGATCACAACACAGGAAAGTTTCCTCAAGGCTTGTGGGTCCAACCCTAAACCAGCACGCAGCAAAATCACAACCAATGCCATAGACCTAATGCATGAAAAACATCTTGATTGATAATGTAGCATAATGTTTTAAAATGTTTTTTTTTATACATGTATTACTTAAAATTTGTGATTCTGTTTACAGTATATAAATTCAGTAGATATTCCCTAAAAGTATCTGTGCCAAACATGTCATATATTTCATCCCAAGAAGTTGTCTAAAATTCCAAAATAAGTTTGAATTTTAAAGGCAAATCCTGAATTCATCCAATTTACCTTAAAACTGCTGACCATTCTTGGTTAATATTCTTAGCCACATCTATGTAAGGAGTATTTTTCAGTGCAAAACCAATAACTAGCATGCCTGAAAAAAAAGTACAGATTACACTTGACACAAGAAAATTACAAATATGTAAAATTTGCACTCAAAAAAGAAAATTTTAAACCAACATCTATGACTGATTTGCAAAAGAATATACAGAAGAAGAGAATTACCAGGAAATTGACAAAAATATTGTTGTAGATGCTCTTAATTGATACCAACAACAACAAAACAGCAATCAAATTATTTTTGTTAAAACAAACATTCAACAGCTCAAAAAAACATCAATAAAATTAAGCCTAACAACTATTTTGCCAAATGCTGAAGCTATACAATCTGTACTTGTATACCATTGGTAGGTCTCGACATGTAATACACTTAACAAGGTTTTAATTGTATTCACAAGTTCACTTCCTACAGTTTGGGTAGAAGTTAATTTTTGGCCATGTTAAAGAATTTTCTCTAGAATAGCCAGGCTATTGTTAAAGTTATCAATCTTAGTGTTATGGCAAAGATTGTATCCCTAAAGTACTGAGTACTGTATACCAGCTGATGTGAAAAGGGCCTATTCACAACCTACCTAACAATGCTGGGAGATGAATAAGTTCCACAGCAGCCCCAGCAAGCAAACAACACACCACCAACACCACAAGTCCAAATATATTGCCTTTTGTTCCAGGTAAGGCTTGCTCTCCAGTGATCCCCCAGCAAACGGCCCAAAACAGCAACATGGCAAGAAAAATGGTTACAGCCTTTGCTAATTTACCATGTGGGGGACACATAAAGGCATAAGCACACCTTTGAGTCCTGGACCCTGATGCCCTATGTGGATGGTATTTTGTCATGCATGGCTGGCAAGTTCTAAAGCAACACTGTTTGATACTGGTATACAGAGATATGCAACAATTTTGACAACATCCATGTACATTTTCCACTTTCTGGTGCAGCTCTTCTTCTGTTATATTATCACATTTTACTGTTTTTGAATTTTCTGCATCTAGGTCTGATATGTCATCGAGTGTCTTTGGGGCATCTTTTGACAACATATCTGTTGTTTCTGGAATATCTTCTTCCAACTCTTGACAAGCAGGGCCATTCTGTTCCCCATCCATTTCTGTTTCTTTTTCCTCTATTATTTCAACACAGTTTAATCACGTGGATAATTTGTTCTTTTACTGGTGTATGCTGCTCTGTACATAACATCTATAATGTCTTGGTCAGTATAAGATCAAATAACTGAAACAGAAATTATTGAACATAGTCAGGTTAAGGCAGACTGCTTTGTTGGGGGCATCTCAATAGTCCGAAGGTTCACTGGTCCGAAAAACATTTTCACTGGTTTTTTAACCAAGGGTTCATTGGCCCGAAGGTTCTATCATGAACATTTGGACCATCGAACCTTTGGACTATTGAACCTTCTGATGATTGCTATGGCCCCGCTTTGTATACTGGTAGCCATTTACATGAATTTTTCCAAATTGACAAATCTTGTAGGGCTAGACCCTGATTTATGTGTGCCCAAAATGATCCCTGATATGACAAAAAAGCATTTGGGCACACACACTAAAGAAAAACAAAAATTGCTCTTCGTCGCAAATTTTAATGGGTGACGAAAACGGGTTGTTGTGTGTTACTATCATTTATGTTTTCAACTTCAGTACAAAGTATTATCTCCCATACACGTAAACTACAGTATACATATCGTTCAATTTCGGGATTTAAATTAAAATACCTGAAATACAGTTTGCTTTTCATAAAACAACATGTAAGGAAACCCTGTCATCTGAGTGTGTAATCACAGATGTTATGTCGACCCAATCCTGTTTCCTTTCCTCCAGACTCGCAAGATGACCACAGCTAGTTTTGTATCCCCATTCAGGTTCGACCCATGGACTTAGCATAAATAGCATAGATTTCCATTGATGACGTAATGATGACGTAATGACCCGGTCACATGAATATTAAATGAGACTAATTAAATTAGCTATACCCGGCCCCCACTTTTCAGCGTGTAACTCACAAAATATGACTTCATATTTGTCATTGCTGTTTAACTGCCGATTCAGGATCGCAGTGAGCTTTCCCAACTCCGTGAAGTTAAGTGTAATCTTCCCTGATAATTTTATATGTGTTTAATATTACATTTTTCAAAACTTAATGAATATGAAACAAAATACGATGTTCATTATAAACGGAGGGTGTGCACACAAGGGAGGATTTCATGTTGTCACTGTTTAACTGATGATTTAGGATCGCAGCATGCTTTCCCAACTCTGTGAAGTTAAGTGTACTTTTTCCTAATAATTTTTGTATGTGTTTAATGTTACATTTTCCAAAATTTATGAATATAAAGCAAAATATGATTAATATTCTAAGCAGAGAGTGTGCTCACAAGGTTGGCGCCATGTTGCCCATGTCCAAGGCTGTATTCCCAGAGCTTTTAGATCGATCTATCCCCACGTGGGAGTCTCACTAGATTACTGTCAGATAATCCGGCTTAAATGTCCGTCCCGCCTACTACAAGCTGTAAGGGGGTAATTAACTTTTGTGTCCGCCCGGCTGATAGCTATTTAGCGTGAACCCCAAGGGAGTTAGGTCGATCTAAAGTAGATCGATCTAATCTCTGGAAATGGAGTCCAAGTGTTGTTACCCAGTATCGTGGATGTTGCAAGTTAAATACCAGCAGACACATAGTAGGCAAATAACAAAAAAAACTAAATAAAAATTTAGGTTATAATCCATACAAATTCTATGTGAAGATCACATTTAAAAGGATAAAACAACTGATTAAAAATCCAACTGGTCACTACCGGCGCACTGCACCTGTAACTGTCAACTACTCGTCGATCTCTGGTCGTCTGCTACGGCCGGTCTGCTACCGTGCATCTGTGCCACGCTTCATACCTTTGTCATGATTAAACAGTAGTGAGAAAACAGAATTGCAGTTAAAAGTCTTCTTTATGGATTGCTGTTGATATTTTTAAAAGAAGATTTAAATCGTAAGAAGCAGAAGCCAGCTCAATTTCTCAAGCAGAGGACGACGGCTATGGTAACGGGAACGTTCGACTTTTAGTCACACCACACCGGGCAAAAGAAACGATCTTGGAAAAGACTGTCAAGACGCACCTGCAACAAACAAAACATATGGAAGCTGTCAATTACCTTATTTTCCCCGTGTGGTAATTCGTTCACGTTAAAAAGTCGAAGACTGCTATCAATATTTTTTTATCCTTTTTAAAGCTAGCTTCTGTATAGGTGGCGCTGGAGATCAGTAGGAACCAATACACACCTTTAGAGCATAAGAGCTACATTCGTCTTTGATCCATCATACACTTATTTTCCTGATAACAAACGCTAATGGTATTTAACTAACTATTAGTACTTGACCTGCTTTGCAGATTTTTAAAGGTTCACTGGTTTTCAATAAGACTGCATTTCCATAGAAATTATCAAGTTATCACATCTAATTATTATTAACGCCGCAGTCCCATTTTGGACAGCGTCCAATGCTGAACATTTCGTATTATTTTCCCGATGTTTCCCCTATTGTTTAATCTACTTGATGGGATAAAGCGAACACTACCTTTTTCTGTCACACGAGCAAAATATTGCCTTTTGAACTTCAATGTAAAAACGAAAACTGACAGTGCGAGTGGCATGAAAATTGCGTGGTTGCCCAGTCCCATTTGACACAGCTTGCTCTGACAGAAATTCAGTTTTCGGGGAAAAAACCATTAATTGATTGATTTCATCTACGTCTGTGTATATCTCGTCACAACTCGTGGCATCATCAAACCGGTCAGTCAACAGGTCAACTTGGAAAATTCTGCAACGCACCCGCACGCGATTTGAAATCAGTGATGTTAGGCCTATATATTTACGTTAATAATTAGATGTAAAGATTTAAGGAATTGAAATGGCGTAGTATTGTAAACTTATGGCTCGTCTTAACCACTTTTTTTATTTGAAGTGATTTACGTCGCAGGAGCTGTTCGGCGTGAACGCGACGGGCATGAGAGTGGCTTGCGCGGCAGTCGTGGTTGTGTTGTTAGTCGCAACACTCAAACACGTCTTTGGAAATTTCAAAAACACGAATGTGTAGTTTTCGTGGTTATTTATTAGCACCTCTTTACTGAATGTAACTGAACAAAGTTTTCATAGGGAGTGTGCGAGTAGGTCTCAACCGATCCATCGACTAGTAAATTTACCTACCAGCACGACAATTCATGCGTTAGCAACTTCTCTGGTATTTTAGACGAGTAAAACGAATTCGCCCAATGGGTTATTTACTGTGCATTAAATCCTAGTTTGGATAAATTGGGTCCAAAATGCTAGTAAACAGGGGCAGGTACCGGATTTCAGACTGGTGCAACCAACATGAAAGATAGAACTCCTGCAATCTGATAATAGTACTGACAAAATTTTTGAGTGCCCGCAAATGAAATCATTAAAATAATGCAGGCACAGAAATAACTTCAATATTTTTGTAACGGCTACATGACACGGCCAGCCACAGGTCCATGTTATTAGAATATTATCTGACACTTAAACTGTCTCCATAAATAAAGAGTCAGAGATAACTGAAGTTATAGCCAATAGTTTATTGAGGCAAATCTCCATGCTTTTCACCAAACTTTTAAACCTGCTGTAGTAAAAAACGCTATTTCTAATTAAACAGCACCCAAATTTTGATTAGAAAAGGACTTGGTAGGACTGTCAAAGAATTGCAAAATGTTTACATTCACTTTTGGAAATAGCAAAAGTTAAAGTTTCTTTCATAACTCTCTACTTTTTAAGTGCCCACTGTCACTTATCCATCCATTGAACCAATGAACAATAATTTGTCTCCAATCAAATTATAACATCCATTCCTAAAGATTTTTCAGGGGAATTACTGGTAAAGTACTTTCATCATCAATACACAAATGTAAAAGACAAAGACAGGTAATGACAGTATTTGATCATAAACCCCAATTTGGCTGAGGTTGGGTCTAGGAAAAGAATAGTTTACAGTAATCTAGAGTGGTACTGTGCCACTTGCAGGTCATGCTTCACTCTATCAGCATCCAGTTGTCTGTAGTAAACATCATCCTCGTCCCTGTACAGCTGCTCCTGGAACTCCCTGATCTCTGTCTCCATCTTTTTTCTGAGTTCTCCTTTCATTTTTGACAAAACCTATGAAAGAAAAGTTTAATATTTCACTGTACAACTGTATTAGTTACACACATGCCTAAAATCGAATGGTTTTACCCATATTGTACCCATAGCAAAGTTTTCAGTTTTTAATTGCAAAGTTGCAAACCTTTCAAAATTTCAGCAAGGTCATTTATAACAATAATAATAATAATAAATATAGTGCATATCAGTGCATATCATTATAAATATGACAAACATTCAAAGCTCAAAAGTATGTTCATCAGTGACATATCAAAGATATAAAAATATGGCTACCTTTTCTTGGGCTTTTTCTCTGACTTGAAGTTCCTTTCTCTCCTTGGCCATAGACTCTGCTAACATTGCAAACTGGTCACGATAACTGTTTAAAATGTTAAGGATACATAATTTTTTTTCTTTGTAAAGCTATACTATAAATTTCTAAATAGTACAGTGCATCATATCTCATGCATTAAAAGATTCAATTTGTTATGTTTTTTTTTTCAATAGTGTATGCATACTGGCCAGCCCAGATTGAATAACAGAACTCACAAAATGGATACAAGTTTTCTAATGACTCAATTTCATTTTGCTGGAGCCTTGTTTTTACTTCTCTTTGCTCTTTGGCATAGCTGCGAAGGTCTCTCAATCTCTCTTTCTGAATTTCAAGACCCTCCTTGAAAAGTTTCTTGAAAATCTGAAAAAATGAAAACAAACTAGAGGATCAGAGAGGCGATACCGCCTCCAAATATTGTACCACCAGCNGGCTTTTTTTTTTTTTTTTTTCGGAGAACGGGCGAAAATCCGTGCGCGCGCAGGATGTCATCCATAAAATTAAAAAAGTGTGGCCTTACAGTATATAAATTCAGTAGATATTCCCTAAAAGTATCTGTGCCAAACATGTCATATATTTCATCCCAAGAAGTTGTCTAAAATTCCAAAATAAGTTTGAATTCTAAAGGCAAATCCTGAATTCATCCAATTTACCTTAAAACTGCTGACCATTCTTGGTTAATATTCTTAGCCACATCTATGTAAGGAGTATTTTTCAGTGCAAAACCAATAACTAGCATGCCTGAAAAAAAAGTACAGATTACACTTGATACAAGAAAATTACAAATATGTAAAATTTGCACTCAAAAAAGAAAATTTAAACCAATATCTATGACTGATTTGCAAAAGAATATACAGAAGAAGAGAATTACCAGGAAATTGACAAAAATATTGTTGTAGATACTCTTAATTGATACCAACAACAACAAAACAGCAATCAAATTATTTTTGTTAAAACAAACATTCAACAGCTCAAAAACACATCAATAAAATTAAGCCTAACAACTATTTTGCCAAATGCTGAAGCTATACAATCTGTACTGTACTTGTATACCATTGGTAGGTCTCGACATGTAATTACACTTAAAAAGGTTTTAATTGTATTCACAAGTTCACTTCCTACAGTTTGGGTAGAAGTTAATTTTTGGCCATGTTAAAGAATTTTCTCTAGAATAGCCAGGCTATTGTTAAAGTTATCAATCTTAGTGTTATGGTAAAGATTGTATCCCTAAAGTACTGAGTACTGTATACCAGCTGATGTGAAAAGGGCCTATTCACAACCTACCTAACAATGCTGGGAGATGAATAAGTTCCACAGCAGCCCCAGCAAGCAAACAACACACCACCAACACTACAAGTCCAAATATATTGCCTTTTGTTCCAGGTAAGGCTTGCTCTCCAGTGATCCCCCAGCAAACGGCCCAAAACAGCAACATGGCAAGAAAAATGGTTACAGCCTTTGCTAATTTACCATGTGGGGGACACATAAAGGCATAAGCACACCTTTGAGTCCTGGACCCTGATGCCCTATGTGGATGGTATTTTGTCATGCACGGCTGGCAAGTTCTAAAGCAACATTGTTTGATACTTGTATACAGTGATTTGCAACAATTTCTACAACATCCATGCACATTTTCCATTTTCAGGTGCTGCGGCAGCTCTTCATCTGTTGTATTATCACATTTTACTGTTTTTGAATTTTCTGCATCTAGGTCTGTTATGTCATCGAGTGTCTTTGGGGCATCTTTTGACAGCATATCTGTTGTTTCTGGAATATCTTCTTCCAACTCTTGACAAGCAGGGCCATTCTGTTCCCCATCCATTTCTGTTTCTTTTTTCTCTATTATTTCAACACAGTTTAATCACATGGATAATTTGTTCTTTTACTGGTGTATGCTGCTCTGTACATAGCATCTATAATGTCTTGGTCAGTATAAGATCAAATAACTGAAACAGAAATTAATAAACATAGTCAGGTTAAGGCAGACTGCTTTGTTGGGGGCATCTCAATAGCCCGAAGGTTCACTGGTCCGAAAATGTTTTTCGTTTCACTGGTCCATAATGTTTTTGGACCAGTGAACCTTCGGGCTATTGAGATGCCCCCAACAAAGCATCATGAACCTTTGGATCATCGAACCTTCGGACTATTGAACCTTCTGATGTTTGCTACGGCCCCGCTTTGTATACTGGTAGCCATTTACATGATTTTTTCCATATTGACAAATCTTGTAGGGCTAGACCCTGATTTATGTATGCCCAAAATGATCCCTGATATGACAAAAAAGCATTTGGGCACACATACTAAAGAAAAACAAAAATTGCTCTTCGTCGCAAATTGTAATGGGTGACGAAAACGGGTTGTTGTGTGTTACTATCATTTACGTTTTCAACTTCAGTACAAAGTATTATCTCCCATACACGTAAACTATACATATCGTTCAATTTCGGATTTAAATACCTGAAATACAGTTTGCTTTTCATAAAACAACTTGTAAGGAAACCCTGTCATCTGAGTGTGTAATCACAGATGTTATGACCCAATCCTGTTTCCTTTCCTCCAGACTCGCAAGACAACGAAACCACAGCTAGTTTCATATCCCCATTCAGGTTCGACCCATGGGCTTTGCATAAATAGTGGAGATTTCCATTGATGACGTAATGACCGGTGACATGAATATTAAATGAGACTAATTAAATTAAATGAGCCGTACCCGGTCCCCACTTTTCAGCGTGTAACTCACAAAATATGACTTCATATTTGTCATTGCTGTTTAACCGCCGATTCAGGATCGCAGTGAGCTTTCCCAACTCCGTGAAGTTAAGTGTACTAGCTCTTCCCTGATAATTTTATATGTGTTTAATGTTACATTTTTCAAACTTAATGAATATGAAACAAAATTCAATGTTCATTATAAACACAGGGCATGCACGCAAGAGATGATTTCATGTCGTCACTGTTTAACTGCTGATTTAGGATCGCAGCATGCTTTCCCAACTCTGTGAAGTTAAGTGTACTTTTTCCTAATAATTTTTGTATGTGTTTAATGTTACGTACATTTTCCAAAATTTATGAATATAAAGCAAAATATGATTAATATTCTAAGCAGAGAGTGTGCTCACAAGGTTGGCGCCATGTTGCCCATGTCCAAGGCTGTATTCCCAGTGCTTTTAGATCGATCTATCCCCGCATGGGAGTCTCACTAGATTACTGTCAGATAATCCGGCTTAAATGTCCGTCCCGCCTACTACAAGCTGTAAGGGGGTAATTAACTTTTGTGTCCGCCCGGCTGATAGCTATTTAGCATGAACCCCCAGGGAGTTAGGTTGATCTAAAGTAGATCGATCTAATCTCTGGAAATGGGGTCCAAGTGTTGTTACCCAGTATCGTGGATGTTGCAAGTTAAATACCAGCAGATCGACACATAGTAGGCAAATAACAAAAAAAACTAAATAAAAATTTAGGTTATAATCCATACAAATTCTATGTGAAGATCACATTTAAAAGGATAAAACAACTGATTAAAAATCCAACTGGTCACTACCGGCGCACTGCACCTGTAACTGTCAACTACTCGTCGATCTCTGGTCGTCCGGTGAGACTGAAATGCGCAATACACCGCAATACAGCGCAACACAGTGCAATACACTTCAAAAATCAAATCCAGTTGCAATTACACTAAAGAAATGACCATTCCCAGCAAAGTAGGGTGATATAAAAACAACCTATATTACTAGGTAAGGAATATCGTTGATATAACTTAAAGGGTTTGCTTCATGCCGTCAGAATGGCCTGAACGGAACATATTCTTCGGAAAACATGCCCAANTCTGCTACCGTGCATCTGTGCCACGCTTCATACCTTTGTCATGATTAAACAGTAGTGAGAAAACAGAATTGCAGTTAAAAGTCTTCTTTATGGATTGCTGTTGATATTTTTAAAAGAAGATTTAAATCGTAAGAAGCAGAAGCCAAGCAGAGGACGACGGCTATGCCTATGGTAACGGGAACGTTCGATTTTAGCCACACCACACCGGGCAAAAGAAACGATCTTGGAAAAGACTGTCAAGACGCACCTGCAACAAACAAAACATATGGAAGCTGTCAATTACCTTATCTTCCCCGTGTGGTAATTCGTTCACGTTAAAAAGTCGAAGACTGCTATCAATATTTTTTTATCCTTTTTAAAGCTAGCTTCTGTATAGGTGGCGCTGGAGATCAGTAGGAACCAATACACACCTTTAGAGCATAAGAGCTACATTCGTCTTTGATCCATCATACACTTATTTTCCTGCTAACAAACGCTAATGGTATTTAACTAACTATTAGTACTTGACCTGCTTTGCAGATTTTTAAAGGTTCACTGGTTTTCAATAAGACTGCATTTCCATAGAAATTATCAAGTTATCACATCTAATTATTATTAACGCCGCAGTCCCATTTTGGACAGCGTCCAATGCTGGACATTTCGTATTATTTTCCCGATGTTTCCCCTATTGCTTAATCTACTTGATGGGATAAAGCGAACACTACCTTTTTCTGTCACACGAGCAAAATATTGCCTTTTGAACTTCAATGTAAAAACGAAAACTGACAGTGCGAGTGGCATGAAAATTGCGTGGTTGCCCAGTCCCATATGACAAAGCTTGCTCTGACAGAAATTCAGTTTTCGGGGAAAAAGCCATTAGTTGATTGATTTCATCTACGTCTGTGTATATCTCGTCACAACTCGTGGCATCATCAAACCGGTCAGTCAACAGGTCAACTTGGAAAATTCTGCAACGCACCCGCACGCGATTTGAAATCAGTGATGTTAGGCCTATATATTTACGTACTTAATAATTAGATGTCAAGATTTAAGGAATTGAAATGGCGTAGTATTGTAAACTTATGGCTCGTCTTAACCACTTTTTTTTTATTTGAAGTGATTTACGTCGCAGGAGCTGTTCGGCGTGAACGCGACGGGCATGAGAGTGGCTGAGGGTGTTAACTTCTTGCTTGCGCGGCAGTCGTGGTTGTGTTGTTAGTCGCAACACTCAAACACGTCTTTGGAAATTTCAAAAACACAAATGTGTTTTCGTGGTTATTTATTACCACCTCTTTACTGAATGTAACTGAACGAAGTTTTCATAGGGAGTGTGCGAGTAGGTCTCAACCGATCCATCGACTAGTAAATTTACCTACCAGCACAATTCATGCGTTAGCAACTTCTCTGGTATTTTAGACGAGTAAAACGAATTCGCCCAATGGGTTATTTACTGTGCATTAAATCCTAGTTTGGATTAATTGGGTCCAAAATGCTAGTAAACAGGGGCAGGTACCGGATTTCAGACTGGTGCAACCAACATGAAAGATAGAACTCCTGCAATCTGATAATAGTACTGACAAAATTTTTGAGTGCCCGCAAATGAAATCATTAAAATAATGCAGGCACAGAAATAACTTCAATATTTTTGTAACGGCTATGACACGGCCAGCCACAGGTACATGTTATTAGAATATTATCTGACACTTAAACTGTCTCCATAAATAAAGAGTCAGAGATAACTGAAGTTATAGCCAATAGTTTATTGAGGCAAATCGCCATGCTTTTCACCAAACTTTTAAACCTGCTGTAGTAAAAAACGCTATTTCTAATTAAACAGCACCCAAATTTTGATTAGAAAAGGACTTGGTAGAACTGTCAAAGAATTGCAAAATGTTTACATTCACTTTTGGAAATAGCAAAAGTTAAAGTTTCTTTCATAAATCTCTTCTTAAGAGCCCACTGTCACTTATCCATCCATTGAACCAATGAACAATAATTTGTCTCCAATCAAATTATAACATCCATTCCTAAAGATTTTTCAGGGGAATTACTGGTAAAGTACTTTCATCATCAATACACAAATGTAAAAGACAAAGACAGGTAATGACAGTATTTGATCATAAACCCCAATTTGGCTGAGGTTGGGTCTAGGAAAAGAATAGTTTACAGTAATCTAGAGTGGTACTGTGCCACTTGCAGGTCATGCTTCACTCTGTCAGCATCCAGCTGTCTGTAGTAAACATCATCCTCATCCCTGTACAGCTGCTCCTGGAACTCCCTTATCTCCGTCTCCATCTTTTTTCTGAGTTCTCCTTTCATTTTTGACAAAACCTATGAAAGAAAAGTTTAATATTTCACTGTACAACTGTATTAGTTACACACATGCCTAAAATCGAATGGTTTTACCCATATTGTACCCATAGCAAAGTTTTCAGTTTTTAATTGCAAAGTTGCAAACCTTTCAAATTTTCAGCAAGGCCATTTATAACAATAATAATAATAAAGATAGTGCATATCATTATAAATATGACAAACATTCATATCTTAAAAGTATGTTCATCAGTGACATATCAAAGACATAATAATATGTCTACCTTTTCTTGGGCTTTTTCTCTGACTTGAAGTTCCTTTCTCTCCTTGGCCATAGACTCTGCTAACATTGCAAACTGGTCATGATAACTGTTTAAAATGTTAAGGATACATGATTTTTTTTTTCTTTGTAAAGCTATGCTATAAATTTCTAAATAGTACAGTACATCATATCTCATGCATTAAATTAGATTCAATTTGCTATGTTTTTTTAATGGTGTATGCCAGCCCAGATTGAATAACAGAACTCACAAAATGGATACAAGTTTTCTAATGACTCAATTTCATTTTGCTGGAGCCTTGTTTTTACTTCTCTTTGCTCTTTGGCATAGCTGCGAAGGTCTCTCAATCTCTCTTTCTGAATTTCAAGACCCTCCTTGAAAAGTTTCTTGAAAATCTGAAAAAATGAAAACAAATAATATCTCTCATTTAAAAAGTTCGAAAAAGGTAGGTCACAGAAAAATGAGTACAAGAGCTTGAAACAAAGGGGTTACATATGGCATACCAATGCATAAAATGAACTATTTTCCATAAAAATAAAGAAAATAAGATTACCATTTCTTCTTTTGTTCTTTTCTTCAACATTCTGGATCTCATGCGAACTTGGTAGTCATCATAATACCTTCTTGCTCTTGCAGATTGCATTCGTTTTTCTCTGATCTTAGCCTTCATAGCTTGTTCATGTGCTCTTCTTTCCTTAACCTCTTGCTGAAAAAAAGATATGTACAACATGGTAACTTTTAATTACAATAAGTGAAGAATGCTTCAGTGTCACCTGCTGGTCAGGAATGATGCATGTGATTAATTCACAAGAAATATATACCACCATGTAAAGCTTACATTCAGATTTGGAATAATTCATTTAATAAAATATTTAAATTTCTCACTCCAAAATAATGAGGACAATATGGATGTACTTAAGTATTCAGAGTTCATCAATCGTACCATCTTTTGGTTATGAGAAAGTTCCTTTTTCATGATGTTCATCAAAACTTCTTGTCGTCTCTTTGCTTCTTCATACTTGGAAAAAAATATAACATAAATATCTTCACAACTGCTACAAATCATTTTCTTCATAAAGTAATACTTCACGAATGGAAACAACACTTTTTTATAAGTTGACAAGAAAGTATTACTTGTTTTTCTTAAAATAAATAAATAAATAAAACTGTCCTTTACCTGAGCCTGCGCAGCAGATTTTTTCCTCTTGACCTCTTGTGCTGCTTTACTCAGCTGCTCTACTTGTCTGTAACTCTTCTTCCACACATCATGGATTGTGTGTTCAGACAGATGGATGAAGGGAAACTCTTCCAACATGAAGGGCAGAATATTATCTTCACCAACCCTGACTGGAATGGCAAATGTGCTTGATTTTAAGGTGAATTTTAGGATACAAGGTACACAAATGTCATCAGCGCACAGTATAACAGAGGATTTCCCTGAATAACAATCTGTTCATTTGATGATGCAATTTAAGTCAATTTCTATTTTGAATCAGGCAGTGTTCAAGCACTTCTAAAAAAAGAACCAAAAGTTTAAATAAGACACTTATGTAAACAAACTCATTAACTTGAAACAATTTCCTCAAAAATAGAAAATAATCTAATCTTTTATGTTATATATCAACTTGACTAACTGCAGAATGTACTCACGAGGGTGTCTTCTGCCAAAATCAGGACTGCATGATGCACTTCTTTTTCTGCTTTTCTTTCCCAGCCCCTTACTGGAAGGTCTACCTCTACTTTCTCCTCCAACCACAGATGCTGTGTACTTTTTACTGGGTTTGTACTTTGAGATTTGGGGACCTATTAGCACCCCTTTTCTGTAGACTCTTTCTTTTTCTGCGGTTTTCTTCTTCATAACTTTCATTTTGTGGCCCATTACATCCTTGAACTCATCAAGGTCTTGTCGATATTGGCTATCTAAAATCTGAAAATCAAAGCTGAGACTATAAGTGAGGAATGATGATTTGAGTGTTCTAAATGCTCTCAGATTCAGATAATTCCTTTAATTATTCATCTTGAATAAACTCTGAGTAAGAATTATATTGACATAAAGATTATGGTTTTTGAAAAAAGAAAAAAAAAATAGTGGTCTCTTATCATGTCTTGTTAAAGCACAATTTACAAATGAGTTTTTTTTTTAACCATTTGTTGAAGTATAACATTTTAGAGTGAGCTAAGACTATGGAACGAATATCACGTTTTATCTTTTCACTCCTTCCTTACCCTTGTTCTAGTCCTTTGCAAATTGTCCTCATCTAAAATCCTACTCCTAATCCTGGCATGTGCATCTGCCCCTGAACTTAGACGGCTGTCCTGAAAACGAACTTTCTTGGATGTTGGACGCAGGGGACTGAGGTCATCAGTGGCAAATTCCCTGAATAATCATTAATGGAGAACCTTATTGATATCAACTTTAATTTCAATAGATACATCACTTTAATTCATAATGTGAAGAATGGAATGCTTATCAAAATTACTTAAGGTGGTCACTTTATAACCTTTTTTTTAACCCCAGTTTTTTTTTTAATCTGAACCAGTCTCTTCTGTACTGTTCATTCTATACTACATGAGGGATTAAAAACTTTAGAAGCTATGGGTAGGCACAATATAAATTGCTGATTGATTAATTTTTTGTCAACACATGTTCAAATGATTTGTGAGGACTTTAAAAAGAAAACAAAAATTCAATATTTATTTTTTGGCATATACAGCCAGTATTCATTAAAAAAAATAAAAATAAAAATGTGACTCTTTGCACTGTTTAAATCTTCCATATATACCTTTCTTTAGCTGACTCTCTGTAGTCCAAAAAACTGTCACTATGCTGAGACAGTTCATCATCACTCAGGTACTTCTCATCCCTGTTGGGATTAACTCTTGGGGAGATGTTCTCGATATTCTCTTTCTCTTTAAGATATCTCTGCAAGTCTTGGTGCATTTGGTTTTCTCTTCGTCTATAAAATAATGATAAATGATACCACAATGTATTTTTGTCACAATGCCTGACACAGGCATTCTGTACAGAAACATAGATTATTTACAATCCAGTCTTTAAACCTTGTGAAAAGACTACAGTCATTTGAACATCATTTCACTTATGGCTAGCTAATATGCCTTTATAATGGCTTCAGCACAGTTGTAACAAAAACATTTAATACAACCCAAGTTCTTATAAAAATATCTCCACTAAGTCATGTTTTTAATATTTGCATAACAAATTTGTACACTTAACCTAATTAGCAATGAAACAACTTTTTTTAAATATTATGGCAAACTTATTAAACATTAGGTATCTCATATAAACTGCCAACTATGCACAGCAATGTTTTTGCATTCCATATCAACCCTGAGATCTAGGCAAGCACTAAGAAGCATACCAGTCAAAAATATATGACTGCTGAAGGCCAACTATGAGCCACTGGAAGGTTGGCAACACACAGTCTACTTTAAAATTGCCAAAAATGTGGACCAAATATAAAGAGGATAAATCTTTACAATACATACTTTCCCACTTCTGTCCGGACAGTTGCATGCATCCCTCTATCTGTCGGCTTATATGGATCATCAGTAGATCTCTCAGCAAGAGAGGAAACTTTTCTCTTGGGCTTTCTCCACTTTGCATCTTCTCTCTGTGACGCATTTTTCACCTCAATGGACTCTCTAAGAATTTTGTTTGATTCTTTGCGTAACTGGACTGTTGTTCTATGTAGGTCCTTGAGTGACTGACTGTAATGCATGTAATACAGCCTTATTTCCTGAACACATACAACTGAATTATTTCTTTAAAATTCCAAGGTACAATAATAATATAACTTCTATAACAAGCATTGCAAACTGATGTGTTGAGATTCTTTTAATCTAATGACAGTTAAGACTAATGTCAGCCAGTCAGTCTACGTAACATGGCTTGCCAATAGTGATAGATTTCTCAACAAATTCACATACCTTTTATAAATCTTGTCTTTTACTATCATACAAAGAATCCTGTATATCAACATTTTAAATTATGATATTTTAACAGTTAACTTGAAATAAAAAATTCTCTTGATACCCTAATCTATCAGGTACATCAATGACTGGACTCTTAATGGGACTTTTACGAACTGCATCTCGAGACATGTGAACCGTGTCTGCCATCAGATTTTCCAGGTTGTCATAAGTATGGGAACTTGAAGGGCCAGGTTTTGAATATAAAGTATCTCTAAAAAAAAAAAGAGATGAACAAAACATGTACAGCTCTCAACACTGCTATGAGTTGTACCTGTACAAAAACTGCATATATCAAACGTAGTTTTGATACATGGAGTTCAATAAATACATATAATGCTTCTTACTGGTTACTTATTATTGTTATACATTTGTCATACAGTTACTGACATGTGCTAAGCAACATCCTGATGATAGGACAAATTAGTTTTGGAAAAAAAATAAAAGCACTGGAAAAAAGACTGGGACCATGAGATGAGTTTATTTTACATCATGTGTGATCAGGAATCACTTCATCAGTGTCCATATCTTACCTCTCAGCTGTAGTGGCTATTGGAATAGTAGAACCATAAAGTCTAGGGGCAGTTCCTGGTCAGAAAAAAATCAATTCTAGATAACATGGAAATGATAATGTCACATAACTCTTTCATAACCAAAACACCTCACCTTTCTTTTAATTATGTCATACTTAACTTAAATAGAACCATCTCTTACAGTCTGTTTTACAGAAAATGCTGGACCTCTTGAATATTAGGAGTTCAAGACTTCAGAGTAATTGTCTTACTTGAAACCACTGACTAGTACATGTGGAAGTTAAATATTTAGTATGACACAATAAGTTCTTAAATGGCACTGTAGGAGGATCGTTAGGTCTATAACTGCAGAAATATCAAGGAAACCTAATGTTAAACATATTTAGGTAGATTCTTGTAGACATTTATAAATCCATTACAATTTCATCATATTGTAGCCAGTTACGAGTACTCACATATATTTTAGTCAAATTGCGACTGACTTCAGTCTTCATGCAGTAGATGTCACAATGAAGACTAAAGAAGTGGCGCAAAAATTTGACAAAGAAAAAAAATACATGTACTAAATGTAACCGTCTGTGAAATGTTAAAAAATAAAAATCAATATAATGTTTATTTAGAGTATAAACCATAGAGTAATAGTAACTACTTTACCTGTACTGTTTGGCATGAAAGACCTTTCAGTGTCTCTCCTTGTTGACAATGGCATAGAAGCTGATAGTGAGGGTACAGCAGGACCTTCAGGGAAAAAAAGGATTCAAAGTCCTTTTAGAAACAAATACCTGTGAATTCAGAAGTATGTACCACATGCTGAGTTAAAAAAATTAAGAAGATGATATGCATCTTATATGAAGCTCAGAGTAGATAAATGTAGAAAGTGACAAATAAATCTGAATTAAGCCAAGAATATAGTATTTTGCATTTACATGATTTACTTTGAAACTGGTAAGACCAGTGTATTTAACTAGATGTCTTTTTTGCCAGTCTCACAAAGTTAAAAACAATATTATGGAGACAATCATGAAACTCTCCTTTGAACTAACCTTTCCTCTGTTCACTGGGAACATAATAATGGTACAAGTGATGAGTGAAAGTTTTCTCTGTATTTTCAACACCATCAGATCTTTTCTCTGTCTTTTCAGTCTCTAAATGCCCTGCAGGGGGCGAGTCTGGTTTTGGCCTAAGCCCTAAATCTCCAAAGTCTCTAAAAGCTTGAGGCTGTTTAGAAGTATCTGGAACCTTTGGGGGTGAAACTACAGGGCTGTCTTTAGGATCCTATGGAAATTTTCAAAAAAAAAAAAAAAAAAAAAAATGCTTTTTTTCAGCTAGATTTAAATGTTTAAAATGTATAGATACATGGGTTGTAATACAAAACAGGACAATCAACTAAAAAAAAACTCTAGACTAAAAACACCATAAGATCTTGTGATAGTATGCAGATAAGAATCCCTTGAGACATTAAAATTTTTCATTACAACATATATATTACCAATGTTGCAAAAAAGCAACAGATTGTAGACCAATTCCCTGTATCTATAGAGGCTACAGAACTTGAAACTGTTACCTTTGCAGGAAAAAAACCATCTCTCTGTCTATCCATCCTTCCTTCACTGTGAACCAATCTGCTTCTGTTTTTTTCTGTTGTAGTTGACGCCGTTGTTACTGTGGAAGTAGGGGCTGTTGTTCTTACTTTCCTTTCAGGGAAGGACTGAGCNGGAACATACGGGTTGGGACTAAAACCATGGGTACCGCCAGCGCCTACGCTGGTGGTACAATTAATCTTACCATCTTTTGGTTATGAGCGAGTTCTTTTTTCATGATGTTCATCAGAACTTCTTGTCTTCTCTTTGCTTCTTCATACTTCGAAAAAAATATAACATAAAAATCTTCACAACTGCTAGAAATCATTTTCTTCATAAAGTTATACTTGAAAAATGGAAACAACACTTTTTTTAAGTTGACTAAAAAGTATTTATTGCTTTTCTTAAAATAAATAAATAAATAAATAAAACTAAACTGTCCTTTACCTGAGCCTGCGCAGCAGATTTTTTCCTCTTGACCTCTTGCGCTGCTTTACTCAGCTGCTCTACTTGTCTGTAACTCTTCTTCCACACATTGTGGATTGTGTGTTCAGACAGATGGATGAAGGGAAACTCTTCCAACATGAAGGGCAGAATATTATCTTCACCAACCCTGACTGGAGTGGCAAATGTGCTTGATTTTAAGGTACATTTTAGGATACAAGGTATACAAATGTCATCAGAGCACAGTATAAGAGGATTTCCCTGAATATCAATCTGTTCATTTGACGATGCAATTTAAGTCAATTTCTATTTTGAATCGGGCAGTGTTCAAGCACTTCTAAAAAAAGAACCAAAAGTTAAAATAAGACACTTACATAAACAAACTCATTAACTTGAAACAACTTCCTCAAATAATAGAAAATAATCTAATCTTCTATGTTATATATCGACTTGACTAACTGCAGAATGTACTCACGTGGGTGTCTTCTGCCAAAATCAGGACTGCATGATGCACTTCTTTTTCTGCTTTTCTTTCCCAGCCCCTTACTGGAAGGTCTACCTCTACTTTCTCCTCCAACCACAGATGCTGTGTACTTTTTACTGGGTTTGTACTTTGAGATTTGGGGACCTATTAGCACCCCTTTTCTGTAGACTCTTTCTTTTTCTGCGGTTTTCTTCTTCATAACTTTCATTTTGTGGCCCATTACATCCTTGAACTCATCAAGGTCTTGTCGATATTGGCTATCTAAAATCTGAAAATCAAAGCTGAGACTATAAGTGAGGAATGATGATTTGAGTGTTCTAAATGCTCTCAGATTCAGACAATTCCTTTAATTATTCATCTTGAATAAACTCTGAGTAAGAATTATATTGACATAAAGATTATGGTTTTTGAAAAAAAAAAAAAATAGTGGTCTCTTATCATGTCTTGTTAAAGCACAATTTACAAATGAGTTTTTTTTTAACCATTTGTTGAAGTATAACATTTTAGTGTGAGCTAAGACTATGGAACGAATATCACGTTTTATCTTTTCACTCCTTCCTTACCCTTGTTCTAGTCCTTTGCAAATTGTCCTCATCTAAAATCCTACTCCTAATCCTGGCATGTGCATCTGCCCCTGAACTTAGACGGCTGTCCTGAAAACGAACTTTCTTGGATGTTGGACGCAGGGGACTGAGGTCATCAGTGGCAAATTCCCTGAATAATCATTAATGGAGAACATTATTGATATCAACTTTAATTTCAATAGATACATCACTTTAATTCATAATGTGAAGAATGGAATGCTTATCAAAATTACTCAAGGTGGTTACTTTATAACCTTTTTTTTAACCCCAGTTTTTTTTTTAAATCTGAACCAGTCTCTTCTGTACTGTTCATTCTATACTACATGAGGGATTAAAAACTTTAGAAGCTATGCGTAGGCACAATATAAATTGCTGATTGATTAATTTTTTGTCAACACATGTTCGAATGATTTGTGAGGACTTTAAAAAGAAACAAAAATTCAATATTTATTTTTTGGCATATACAGCCAGTATTCATTAAAAAAAATGAAAATAAAAATGTGACTCTTTGCACTGTTTAAATCTTCCATATATACCTTTCTTTAGCTGACTCTCTGTAGTCCAAAAAACTGTCACTATGCTGAGACAGTTCATCATCACTCAGGTACACCTCATCCCTGGTGGGATTAACTCTTGGGGAGATGTTCTCGATATTCTCTTTCTCTTTAAGATATCTCTGCAAGTCTTGGTGCATTTGCTTTTCTCTTCGTCTATAAAATAATGATAAATGACACCACAATGTATTTTTGTCACAATGCCTGACACAGGCATTCTGTACAGAAACATAGATTATTTACAATCCAGTCTTTAAACCTTGTGAAAAGACTACAGTCATTTGAACTTCATTTCACTTATGGCTAGCTAATGTGCCTTTATAATGGCTTCAGCACAGTTGTAACAAAAACATTTAATACAACCCAAGTTCTTATAAAAATATCTCCACTAAGTCATGTTTTTAATATTTGCATAACAAAAAGATAACTGACAAAACTGCAATGGCGTGTGTTTGTACACTTAACCTAATTAGCAATGAAACAACTTTTTTTTAATATTATGGCAAACTTATCAAACATTAGGTATCTCATATAAATTGCCAACAATGCACAGCAATGTTTTTGCATTCCATATCAACCTTGAGATCTAGGCAAGCACTAAGCAACATACCAGTCAAAAATATATGACTGCTGAAGGCCAACTATGAGCCACTGGAAGGTTGGCAACACACAGTCTACTTTAAAATTGCCAAAAATGTGGACCAAATATAAAGAGGATAAATCTTTACAATACATACTTTCCCACTTCTGTCCGGACAGTTGCATGCATCCCTCTATCTGTTGGCTTATATGGATCATCAGTGGATCTCTCAGCAAGAGAGGAAACTTTTCTCTTGGGCTTTCTCCACTTTGCATCTTCTCTCTGTGATGCATTTTTCACCTCAATGGACTCTCTAAGAATTTTGTCTGATTCTTTGCGTAACTGGACTGTTGTTCTATGAAGGTCCTTGAGTGACTGACTGTAATGCATGTAATACAGCCTTATTTCCTGAACACATTCAACTGAATTATTTCTTAAAAATTCCAAGGTACAATAATAATATAAATTCTATAACAAGCATTGCAAACTGATGTGTTGAGATTCTGTTAATCTAATGACAGTTAAGACTAAGATCAGCCAGTCAGTCTACGTAACATGACTTGCCAATAGTGATAGATTTCTCAACAAATTCACAAACGTATTATAAATCTCGTCTTTTACTATCATACAAAGAATCCTGTATATCAACATTTTAAATTATGATATTTTAACAGTTAACTTGAAATAAAAAAATCTCTTGATACCCTAATCTATCAGGTACATCAATGACTGGACTCTTAGTGGGACTTTTACGAACTGCATCTCGAGACATGTGAACCGTGTCTGCCATCAGATTTTCCAGGTTGTCATAAGTATGGGAACTTGAAGGGCCAGGTTTTGAATATAAAGTATCTCTAAAAATAACAGATGAACAAAACATGTACAGCTCTCAACACTGCTATGAGTTGTACCTGTACAAAAACTGCATACATCAAACGTAATTTTGATACATGGAGTTCAATAAATACATATAATTCTTCTTACTGGTTACTTATTATTGTTATACATTTGTCATACAGTTACTGACATGTGCTAAGCAACATCCTGATGATAGGACTAATTAGTTTTGGAAAAAAATAAAAGCACTGGAAAAAAGACTGGGACCATGGGATGAGTTTATTTTATATCATGTGTGATCAGGAATCACTTCATCAGTGTCCATATCTTACCTCTCAGCTGTAGTGGCTATTGGAATAGTAGAACCATAAAGTCTAGGGGCAGTTCCTGGTCAGAAAAAAATCAATTCTAGATAACATGGAAATGATAATGTCACATAACTCTTTCATAACCAAAACACCTCACCTTTCTTTTAATTATATCATACTCAACTTAAATAGAACCATCTCTTACAGTCTGTTTTACAGAAAATGCTGGACCTCTTGAATATTAGGAGTTCAAGACTTCAGGGTAATTGTCTTACTTGATACCACTGACTACTATATGTGGAAGTTAAATATTTAGTATGACACAATAAGTTCTTAAATGGCACTGTAGGAGGATCGTTAGGTCTATAATTGCAGAAATATCAAGGAAACTTAATGTTAAACATATTTAGGTACATTCTTGTAGACATTTATAAATTCATTACAATTTCATCATATTGTAGCCAGTTACGAGTACTCACATATATTTTAGTCAAATTTGCAACTGACTTCAGTCTTCATGCAGAAGTTGTCGTAATGAAGACTAAAGAAGTGGGGCAAAAATTTGACAAAGAAAAAAAAAAATACATGTACTAAATGTAACTGTCTGTGAAATGTTAAAAAATAAAAATCAATATAATGTTTATTTAGAGTATAAACCATAGAGTAATAGTAACTACTTTACCTGTACTGTTTGGCATGAAAGACCTTTCAGTGTCTCTCCTTGTTGACAATGGCATAGAAGCTGATAGTGAGGGTACAGCAGGACCTTCAGGGAAAAAAAGGATTCAAAGTCCTTTTAGAAACAAATACTTGTGAATTCAGAAGTATGTACAACATGCGGAGTTAAAAAAATTAAGAAGATAATATGCATCTAATATGAAGCTCAGAGTAGATAAATGTAGAAAGTGACAGATAAATCTGAATTAAACCAAGAATATAGTGTTTTGCATTTACATGATTTACTTTGAAACTGGTAAGACCAGTGTATTTAACTAGATGTCTTTTTTGCCAGTCTCACAAAGTTAAAAACAGTATTATGGAGACAATCATGAAACTCTCTCCTTTGAACTAACCTTTCCTCTGTTCACTGGGAACATAATAATGGTACAAGTGATGAGTGAAAGTTTTCTTTGTATTTTCAACACCATCAGATCTTTTCTCTGTCTTTTCAGTCTCTAAATGCTCTGCAGGGGGCGAGTCTGGTTTTGGCCTAAGCCCTAAATATCCAAAGTCTCTAAAAGCTTGAGGCTGTTTAGAAGTATCTGGAACCTTTGGGGGTGAAACTACAGGGCTGTCTTTAGGATCCTATGGAAATTTTCAAAAAAAAAGCTTTTTTTCAGCTAGTTTAAATGTTTAAAATGTATAGATACATGGGTTGTAATACAAAACAGGACAATCAACTAAAAAAAAAAACTCTAGACTAAAAACACCATAAGATCTTGTGATAGTATGCAGAAAAGACATTGAGACATTAAATTTTTTCATTACAACGTATATATTATCAAAGTTGCAAAAGCAACAGATTGTAAAACAATGCCCTGTGGCTACAGAACTTGAAACCGTTACCTTTGCAGGAAAAAAACTATCTCTCTGTCTATCCATCCTTCCTTCACTGTGAACCAAATTGCTTCTGTTTTTTTCTGTTGTAGTTGATGCAGTTGTTACTGTGGAAGTAGGGGCTGTTGTTCTTACTTTCCTTTCAGGGAAGGACTGAACAAAGCTATGTCCATCAGAGACACCCCTTTGTCTATACACTTCCCCTGTGCTAGAATCAGGGTGCAATTTTTCTGGTTTCATCCTGCTGGTTTCATATCTCCCATGGCTATGTCCTAGTGATTTTGGATCAGGTTTATCATATTCTTGCTCCCATCTTTTCTGAATTTGCTCACTTTCCCTGATTAACTGCAAAGTAGAGTCGTTCTCCTTGCCTAGAAATTGAAAACCAACAGAAAAAAGTAATGCTAATATGTGTGAATAAGGATAACTAGACACAAATCCAAGCACTTTTTTAAATATTATTCTGTACTTTTAAAAATACAAAAACAGCCTTGCACTTACTCATGTGATGTACAGAGCTCTGAGCTACTGGGTAATGTAATGGCTGTGGGGCACTGGTAGCTGATGTCATTGTGGCAGGGGGCCTACTACCACCACTGCCCTGTCCACCTGGTATATGTCCCCTAAAACTATCACTCTCCCCAAGGGCAATCAGGTCTTTAGTGGTGTCCACTTCTGTCTTGGATGCTGTAGGTTTCCTGATTAGGATACAAAATAATTGTTTTCAATGTATCATTTCAGTTACTACAAATACTGCTGAATTTTTATATTAAATTAGGTTTCGGGTCATTCCATATCAACTCATCCAGCGAGGGTACCCTCCGTCAAGAAAGTTGCTGATTTTCACATATTTTGTAGATATTATAGGGACTAGAAAAAACCTAAAATTTTAGATTGAGATCTCAACTGGTTTCAGAGTTATGACACTCCAAAGTTGGACCCAGCTGAGGGCTTGCTGTGC
>NW_019774291.1:746571-831750 GCF_001039355.2 Lingula anatina
AAGTATGTAATGGATTCTGCCTTTGTATTTTTGCAGATAAAACCAATATAATTAATATAATTTAATCATGCAGCGTATGACAGTTATCTGTACCACTTTTGACCATCTTTATGAATAACAAGAAATCAAAGTTTTTCTGATTAGATACCTTAATAGCAGATAACACTATTTCAGACTTAAAAGTGAGAATTTTAACCCATACTGTGACTCTTGATCCTTCCCAAGTTCTCTCTCAAGAATACCATTCAGCACTTCTGGTGTCAAGGCATCAGGGTCTTCTTCTTCCAAATAACCTGGGTTTTCTTAAAAAATACGAAGTACTATAATGCTTAGACCAAATTATCAAATATGGAATTTAATCACAGTAAAAAAAATAGATATGGTAATAACAGAATAGACTGATATGACATTTAATCCCATTTAAGAAGTTAAATATTAATAACTGATAGCTTGTACCGTTGTCAGAAAAACCTACCTTCATTATCTGAAGAAATGTCACTCTCGATTTTATCAAGAAAATACTCCAGTAATCCAGAGAAGACTTCAACCAAGTTCATTATACTACCAGGATCTCCATGGACAATACTCTGCCCAGTAATGTGAGAGAGAGAAGTGTGTAGTATATCAAGAGAGATAGAATCCACCACACACTGGCAATTATGGATCTCATCTTCTATGCTCATTGGATTCCTGATGATGTCTGTTTCAATGTAGAAAACAAAAATACAAACAAACAATAGGAGTAAGTTGCATGTTTGCCATCTAATTGTCATGAAAAACTATAAACATCTTTTGGGTTTGGAGTGAAGGATCAACAAATGAAATTAATTTTGTTGTTATATGTGTTTTACATCATTTATTAAACTCTAATTAGAAAAAATGAAAAACTGATAGGGCAGGGCTCGACATTAGCGCCTGTCCGCCTGTCCGGGACAGGTAAAAATTCAGTTAGGACAGGTGAAGTTGCAGGGTTGGCTGTCCGACGGACAGGTCATGTTTTGTGAGAAATTTGGACCAAAAGTCTTTAAAAAATCATTTTTTGTTGCATACTAACGTCTTTTATTCTCTTCCTAGACGGCATTGAAAAGAGTGACCTACTTTTGGCACAAAACACATGCAGTCGCAAAACGAAGTCTGAGTAAACTTACCGCCAAATTATGAAAGTGAACACCCTCCAGAACTTCATCAGACAAAATCTATTCACATATCAGGTTCTTTACTGAATATTTATTTAGTTCAAAATCTACATGCACTAGTAATAAAGACCGTTCCAAAAACAGAAACTACACAAGTACTGTACTGGGTACAACAGCCAGATTGAACTGGATGAACTGGCTATATCTAGTTTGTTGTCCAGGCAACATACTGCCTGTCAATCAAATACGTTGTATGCTATCTACTCACTATAGAAAGTGAAATCTTTTGGACTGAAGATCTTGTTGAAATGTGGTTTATTTGCCAAAATATAACCTGAAATTTTGTATGATGTTTTCTTAAATGACTCTAGCATCACTTATGTTATTTACAGTTAAAAATTAGTGCTGGAATATGATAAATTAACATTGCTGTCATATACCAGAATGATATTGATGTAAGGAGGAAATTGGTAATAAAAAATATGAGAATTTAAATAAAAAGAAGGGGAACTTTTTATACTGATTTTATTTAATTCATATATTAAAGAAAAATCAAACACATGATAACCCCTAAAGAAGTTAAATTGTTAACATAAATATAAGTAAAGTATTATATAATGAATATTATTTAACTTTTCATTGAACTATATTCAAATATTATTAATTTTGAATATTTTAATAAAATTAATTTAACAGTACCCCCTCCCCACTTCCCACTCAAGGTATTTTTTTCCTTAGCTGTTGTTAAACTTCATGTGAATCTGTTATCAAATTGCAGATTTACAATTAGTAGACCCTGTACCTCAAATCCTAGGAGAAGCCCTGATTGGAACTATGTTAAATCAGACTTATATGCAAGATTTAATCTTCAGGAGTTCACAAGTATGAAAAAACAATTTTTTATCTGAAAATAAATTCACTTTAAGGTGCACTTTTCCAGCTCATTCGATTGAGTATTTTGGTAATAAATACATTAAATGTATGACTATACATATTAATTTATAAAGTTCTAGGTATGAATAGAAAAAAAAAATATTGGTTTTGTTGGACAGGTTGGTTTGAAAATCGGACAGGTCAAATTTATGACCACCTGTCCAAAGGACAGGTGCTCAAAAAAGTTAGTGTCTAGCCCTGTAGGGATGTCATTGCCCTCTGGGAAGTTTACATGATATATATATATATATATATATATATATATATATATATATATATATATATATATATATATATATATATATATATATACTGTATGCATATATTGTTTTGTATCAAAAAATTGAAGCTGAAATTATTAAAACCAAACATTTTATTTTAATACATTGAGGACACTTTTATTGGTCTCTTTTTACCTGGCAATCTGTCTCCCATCATTCCTTCATAAAGAGTCACAAAGACATTGGCATTTATTTCCTTCAATGTTTTCACACGTATTGGAACATGCAGCTGAGCCAGCATATTGTTAGTAAGCTGCACATGTCCTAATAAATATACACAAAGAGAATTTTAATAAAATACATTTCCAATTACTTATTTCTTCTTAAACTATTAATTTATCAATACTTGAAGTGTCTGTCTTTTAAATAAGTAATACATGGTCTTAATAATAATGGATCACTTTCTCATACTATTATGTAAGTTCACATTTTTAAAATGTAGTCTGTGAACCTGAAAATAGATTAAATTGACCTATTATTGGATATATCCAAGGTTACTGAATCAAAAAGTTGTGACATAACAAGAGATATATTCTCTATATCTCTTGCACTAATCAGACATGTACTAAGATGATAATGGGTTCAGACAGTATTTGAACATTTATCACTTAATTCTAAAGAAACCCTATTTTTTCAAAGCTAGCACATAACATTCCTACCTCCTGATTCTGTCATTTTTCACCTAGTGCAGAATACTGAAAATATGATCTGAAAAAGAGGATTACATGTCTTACTGGCAAAATTAATAAAGGCCCATACGTCTAATCTCCAATGGTTAAAAGATATATCCTAACATCCATTTAGCCCAAATACTTGTACGCCAGCATTCTATAATGTTTACTATGGCTTTGATAAAACCAATTTGGATATGATTTGAGTTGCAGTGAGATGGTAGAACTGAAAAGCACTTGTGAATATCATGAATGCAGTATCAGTTGAACTGAAATAAGACTTACCCATACGATATCACCAGCAGAAAAGCTGGTTTGAGAAAGGTTTGAAAATGGAACCAAAATACAGTCAAAAGATGGCGCTTGCAACGAAGACATGTCTTCACCTAATTGCTGGAAGTAAGAAAGAGGACGCATTAATAGATATATAATATATGATAATAAGTCAGGTGTATTTGAATAAAATGAAATGGAAAATTTTCAAATTTCTACCTATTTTCTGTATTATTATTATTTCTTTTACTTTGTGTCAAAGTCAATTCATTATCGATGGAAAGTTATTACCCAGAAGCTTGTAAATTCAGCGGGAAAAGAGTCACTTGAAACATACTGCTCTTTACAAAACATTATGACTACTGACATTGTTGATGAAACACCTGGCAGATGGCAATTTATACTGTCCAATTACGACAAAATAATTGCAGTTAAATCGTCAAAAATTAGCAAAACGCCTAAAAATCCTGAAGGAGGCAAGAAGCTTATAAGATTGGATAAATGGTAAAATGAATTTTTATGTTACTACACCAGTATGTCTGTACATGAAACAATTTACTTTACTCTACAATATATGAGAAATATATTGAATGCACATATGTAAAAGACAGTATTCAAATGAAGAAAGATTTGATCAATTAAAATAACATTTAAATTGAATCCATAAAGATTGAAAGTTTTTGAAATTATAAAAGCTATGCTGAAGTTATGAACACACAAAAGTTTATTGAAAATTGTGTAAGCAGTATTGTGTTACTGTAAATTTGCAACAGCTGCTTTTATCTCCTTGATAGACATTGGTCTCAGATCATTCTCACACTAATTATGCTGGGCACTGGTATGTGTTATGTACTAGTACATGTACATACTAGTATATACAGTACAGTACTGTATGTGATATGGGTGTAAGCACATTTTCAAATTGAGGATGGTTGACCATGTTGGTAAAGAGTTTATTATACTGTTCTGAGATTTTCCCATAGTGTTATATACTCATGCATTTCCATCATTTGCCCTAGCTGGGTCTTCAAGACTTCCTGATTTGTCTTTGGAGACTTGAAGAGTGCATCATTATTAGATCGCATTCACAATGAGTTGAGCCATGGCTTTACAAATCCTAGAACTAAATATGGCGGCCGTACATGAAAGAAAAACCACCTAATCTTTTAATAGTCTCTCCGCCTCTCACACGCCTCCCTATGTGTCGTCCCAATGGAGCCGAGATTTAATGACTGTACCCCTGCAGGGACGACGCATGGGGAGGCGTGTGAGAGGCGTGTGAGACTATTAAAAGATTAGGCGGTTTTTCTTTCATGTACATCCGCCATATTTAGTTCCAGGATTTGTAAAGCCATGGCTCAACTCGTTTTGATTACGATCTTATAATACTGGTTAAGAACAATCATGGAAGTTGTCAATTAAAAGGAATTCCGATTTGACTACGTATAAGAAGAAAAACTAGCTTATAGAGATATGGACAAGGGTAACGCTTGACAATTAGTTTATATACATGTGTTTTTACTGAGTGTTCAGATCAGCAGACTTAATTCTGTGTTTGTCTTTCCAATAAAACTATTACTGTAGTTGCATTATAGTTATAATTTGATCTGTATTAGGAAAACCACCACCTCAAACAAGCACAGAAGATTTGAAGTTGAACTGTTTTATTGGATCTTATTGGTTGACTTGTAATAAACAGTCTCCATCAGACACTCGCAGTAGAGTTTTGTTTATTATCTTCACTTACATGTATTTAGGGGTGATTTCACAAAACCACCACAGTTTTTTGGCTTAGCTAAGACTTACACCCCATTTCCATAGATTAGATCGACCTACTTTAGATCGACCTAACTCCCTGGGGGTTCACGCTAAGCGCTCAGCCAGGCGGACACGAAAGTTAATTACCCTCTTACAGCTTGTAGTAGGCGGGACGGACATTTAAGTCGGATTATCTGAAAGTAATCTAGTGAGACTCCCCGCGGGGATAGATCGATCTNGATTTGCAAGTGGGTTGGTAGGAGGAGGAAACAGCCATTTATTTAATTGTAGAAGTAGAGATTTTCATGTAGACTACTTTCAAATTTACATGAAAATATAGAGAAGCCCCTGGATAGATGAAGTCAAACTTATTGAGCTACTGAAAAACTGCATCCACATTTCTCCCTATCAAACTTATAAAAAAATCTTTTGATACATTTTTTTAAAATAAATACAAGTTGAATATATATATCGCCTTTTCTTTTCCATTAAACCTTGGGGGACAAATAAGACCAAGCAATCTTCTTTTAGTGGTTGATCAAAACCTTTCTTTCCCCAGCTTTTTCTCTTGTCCATTTTATAATTTTATAAAGACGTAAGCGGCAACAGATTTGCTTATGACGCGATAAAACAACTTTGAAGCTGATGTTTGCTCTGTTCAAAGACAGGTACTGTGCAATGCTTTAGTGATAACTGTATTCGATTTATGTAAGAATAACATTCTTGGTAGTACTAACGTTTAAAACATCAAGGACTGTCTATTAAGTCATAATGAACGGTAAGTGATGCACGTGTGTGGGTGTGGTGGGGGGTGGGGGGGGGGGGGGGGGGGGGGGGGGGGGTAGCTCACGTACAGTACAGTACAGTAGTTCACGGGAAATAAACATCAATTCACTAATAAATACCCTAGGTTCTAGATTCTGGTATTGCCAGCTTGATCTTGATTTCATATATAACCCATATCAGCAATACCAGGCTCTAGCAATCACCGACAAGCTGTGGGCTTTCTTCTTCAAAATTTTGCCTGGGGCGCTCCATATTTGGAAGTCACACGTCACAGCTCTGTCTGCCTGGATCCATATTTGGAAGTCATAAGTTTTGTACGTCACAGGTTTGGCCGCCTGGAGCTGCCTTTCCCGCCTTGCGCTGACGTTATATCGTGCAGACGAGACAAGAAGCAAAGTGGCTGACGCAGAGTTAGAAGTTTAAATTAAGAATATCTTGCAGTCGAAGGTCAGTGCCACAATACAAGCAACATTCTGCTTTAAAAACTGATTTTGGTGTAGCCATTGCGCAGCCCTTATAGTGGTATCGGGCATACAGTGTAGCTGTCAAACTTGGCACACTGCAAACACGTGCAGTGATAAACAAAAAATACAGAAACATTGGATATATCTTTTCTTTTTGATGAATATTATATGTTTTTATGTACAGACACAGATGTGTCTGTACATATTGCCATCACCTGCGTCTGTCGTCGCCTTTCCTGTCGCCGTCCCTGTCGCCGTCGATGTAGCCGTTGCCGTGCACTTTCATCGTTAACACGATAAGTGGAAGACAGTTTTACTTTTTGGCTTTATATTTACAGATCTGATAAATATTTATAAAACGCAGGTCAAGTTCGAAAATCAGCATGATCGGGCCATTATTGTAGAATTTATGCTGTTTTTTTACTTTTCAGCATATATGCAACACTGTTAACACATTTCAAGGAAAACTGATAGGCCTGTTGTCATGAATTCACAGGAGTAATCAATCTTACTAAAACACAGGTCAAGTTCAAAAATCGGCATGATCGGACCATTATTTTATAAGTTATGCTGTTTTTTCACTTTTCAGCATATATGCAACACTGTTAACACATTTCAAGGAAAACCCATAGGCCTGTTGTCATGAAACTCACAGGAGTAATCAATCTTACTAAAACGCAGGTCAAGTTCGAAAATCAGCATAATCGGACCATTATTTTATAAGTTATGCTGTTTTTTCACATTTCCTCAGATTCAATTCTTAGGCATGTTAACAGTCTCATTATTTAATTAATAAGATACGTAAAAGTGTTTGTTTGACATTTCCTGCATCTTTACAACATTGTTAGTTGATTTTGTAAAAATGATGGTAAACTTGTTATCGTGTATTGTGTAATAAAGTTTCAAAAATGGAAATAAACTCATATCATTGCAGTTTGTAAGATTCAATCATTCACTATGTTCAGAAACTCAGAATGGAGGAAATTGGACATTTAACACTGTTCTATTGATATTTTTCCCATCTCATCAATTTTCTTAGTTGATCATATAAAAATGGCAGTAAACTGTTAATTTTGTTTTATGTTAAAAAAGTGTTAAAAATGGAAAAAAAAAAAACATTTCAGAACAGTGCTGTCTTGTTTACATTTTGGCATTTTCAAGTTGTGACTTTGAAGTTCCATGGGCCTGAAGACCTTTGCTAGTCACATTTTCTGAATATCCATAATACTAATATTTTATTATTAAAAATTGATGGTCATTATGCTGTTAAACGTTATGTAATATTGCATCAAAAATTGGAAAAAAAATATTTTGGGCACTGCTCCCATGATGACCATTTAAGAAAAATCATGTCCCTTACTGTTCTCAAACTTACAGGAAAGAAACATGGGACTAAAATACAGCTTCAGTAGGCAATGCAGTCTGTTTGGTAATTCTTTCTGCTAGTTAAACATTTTCTTTTTTGTGAAAATTTAATTTTTCACATATTGGCATTTTCAGGTGTGACTTTGAAGTTCCATGGGCTTGAAGACCCATGCTAGTCACATTTTCTGAAAATCCATGATACGTATATTTTATTATTAAAAATTGACGGTCATTATGCTGTTAACCATTATGTAATATTGCATCAGAATAGAAGAAAACACAATTTTGGGTGCTGCTGCCATGATGACCATTATGGGAAAACCATGTTACTGATGATTGCCAAACATTCAAAAAAGAGATACAGGACTAAAATGCAGCCTGAGTTGGAAAAGGCAGTCTAATTGGCTTCTTTTTCTGGAAGTTATACATTTTCAAAGTGTGAACTTGAACTGCCATGGGCCTGAAGCCGTATGCTTGTTACACATTTTACTTACATTGGTATTACCTGTTGAGCATAATTAAAATTTGATGTTGAATTTGCAGTTTAACATAATGTACTTTTGCATCAGAATTGACAGTAGCCTATTTTGTGCATAGTTATTTCCTGCTTTTTGTCTGTACATTTGACAGCTTTGCTGCCTTGTTTCACTTTACATCTTAAATACAGTAAATTAAATTAAATAAAGCAGAATTAAATCTGTTTTACGCTTCATTTTGGTTTAATGACATTCAGCTGCAGATTCACTGCAGAGCAGTTCTTTTTGATTGACGGAAGTCGAACATGGTCGCTGTTCATCAGAGTAAAATCGACTCCATCATAAGATATATTTAATATTTAACAAGCTAGCTTTTACGTTGCTCTGACACTCAGGGTACAAATAAAGTAAAAAAAAAACTTGATTCATATGTCAATGATAATATGAGCAAAAAATCCTGAAAATACATTACTTCATTTCAACAAGGGGGGAGAATAAAAAGCCTCCTTCATGAGTCACAGGAAATAGGATATTTCATGGATCATATACTAAATAATAGAAATGTTTCACACACCTCAGGGAAAGAAAAAGTGGCTTTCCTGGGTTATGAAAATACCCAATGGACCCTTAGAATATTAACTGCGATGTAAATTGCAATACTACCTACAAGTATTTCTATTTTTGCCATGAATTCACGATGCAAGTCGATAATTTGGCATTTGCTATTACAAACCCATGTCTCCAGATCACAACAGCAAGTATGTTTATGAGGGGTAATTTTATCACAATGATATGCTTGGAATAGCTAATGACCATAATCTCCTATCCTTTATTTGTTATAGGTTTCAAAATGAGCTTCCAAAACTAATTCAGTCAAGAGAGGAGAAGTACATTACCCATGAAGAACTCTGTCAGCTGATGTCATAGAAATTGATAGTTAGTGTGACTTTGCTACAAATTTAGGCATATTTTCTTTTCATTAAATTTTGATAGTGAAGGATGTACTGGTATTTAGCCATCATCAATTAATGAGGCGAAATGAGGATTAATATTGAGATAAGATATAACTACATTTATGGGTTGGTTGTTTTTTATTTGGCAGAGAGGAAAATTTAGACCCAGACTCACAGAGCTTGTCAGAGAGAATGAACCAGAGGACGTAGTAAAAGCAAGCAAGAAAGCTTTTAAAAAAATTCCCAACCTATCTGCAGCAATCAAAGAACTGACTGTTTTAAAAGCAGTCGGTCCTGCAACAGCTTCAGGTACATTAGTCAGCAAAATAATATTGAAGATAAGTGCACACTATTATGTTATTTTAAAGATGCATTAAAGCCAGTAGGTGTTTCAAAATATTGCCACTAAACACAAATGCCATCATATGCATGATATATCCTATATGGAGAATTTTTTGCCGATATATATATATATATATATATATATATATATATATATATATATATATATATATATATATGCTGTATCTTTAGGGGGTTTGATGTTTATGTGTTTGTTGTCCAGAATTTGGTAATAAAACATGGCACCACTTAGATCTTGTATTTGGTGGGCTTGTGTAGGGTTGTATATACAGGTAAATAAACTGTCAGATTTATTATCTTTTATGAACTCAAGTCTAAAGTTTATGATTCTCAAAGGTGTTTACATGAAAATATTAAGTCAAATTGGTCCATTTTCACATTTTTTAATATAAATAGCTGTGCTGGCTGCTGGGTCACCTGAACATGCCCCTTTTATGGCAGATGAAGCCATGCTTGCATTACCTGGACTACAGCCATTAGCATACACACTGAATCACTACCTTGAGTATTCAAAGAAAGTCGATCTGTTAACAAGGAGGCTCAACAAAGGTATGTTTTGATGTCATTATTGTTTTAAAGCCATGATGATTAGAATTTATTATAATTTACAAAATGAGACGGAAAAATCCTGGAATTCTCAATTAAAGGCCACTCTGGTTTAGATTGAACTACTTTCTCAAAAGAGAGTGTTCATGAGTTGAGAGGGGGGAGGTGTTGAGGTGAGAAAAAGTTGCTCTGGTGTGGCCTTTTGCTTTGAGGTGTAGATCTAAAAAATTTCATTAAGGAAAAAAGGCAGTATTATGTACCAGTATGGAAAGTATGTTTCATTTGAATAATGATTT
Source organism: Lingula anatina (assembly GCF_001039355.2). Next base: position 756,873 of record NW_019774291.1, read on the forward strand.
GGTATGAAACTTTAAAAAAATTTTCATGCATCAGAAAGTTAACAATTTTGCTACATGTATAAATAAGAAGTAGCATGATGCTTGTTATTGGGAAATTACAATTTCTCAACTAAAGTATGCTTTGTTGTTTATTTTTTTTCAGATTCAAATATCAAAGATGAGCTGTGGACTTGTCACAAAGTTGAACTTGTTTTATGGGCTTACTATATTGCAAAACAGTTGGAACCCTCTCTTATCGAGGATACTTTCAGTGCTCAAAAAAGAAGTCTGAAAGATGGTAATGGATCAGTAAGGAAAAAGAAGAAATGATAACACAAGAAATTTTATAGCCAGAACCCTGGAAACATGGTTATTCAAGCTGGGAAATTCTGTTGGAAAATATTTTTGATAATGAATGTAATTAATGATAATGGGACATTTTTTCACACCATTTTTGGCATAGTGCAACGCTGTATATGTTAGTATACAAAACCCTCCTCAATACCTGCCACATAATGATAAAGATAGAAATGAAAAAAAAAATTTCAGTGGAAAGGTAAAAAGTTTATTTTGCGAGAACTAACATGATTACAAGCAATTTAAATAATGATTTCATTTCTAAGTGTATTTTATTTCAGAATTATATGCTTCTTTTATTTAGTTGCTTATAAATGTATTTATATTGTAGATGAGCAAAAATTGTTCATTAGATTGGTAGTTGAATCATAAATGAAAATTATCAAACACAAGTTGAAAAACTTTCAGACCATTAGCTCATGGCCAACCTGGAAGTAGGCCTTCATCACACTGATATGAGCAGATGTTGACACTCACTGACCACTAGGTGGTATGGCGGCCAGGGTGACAGCTGATGTTGATAGCCTCTTGTATCTTTTGTGGGATGTCAGATGACTCGGATTCAAGGATATTGGTTGAATTCCGGTCAGAACTCTGGCCGGTGTCTAATACATGTTCAGAAATGGCAGAGCTGGTATTGCCTACTATCATTGATTTTCTTCATTCACTAACCCTGGTCTGCAACAGTCTACCTGTCACACCAATGTAAAAAGAATTGCAGTCATGGCAGTTGATCCTATATATAGTCCCACAACACTGTTCTTGAGGGGTCTTGTCCTTTGGTGCTGCTTGGTGTTAACTGTTGAATCAATTTGCACTGATGTCTGAAAGCTGTGTTGACACTGAGCTTTTTGTAGATCCTGCACACTTTTTCTGAAATTTCTTTACAATAAGGGAGAATCACTAGCTGTTTTTTTTCTTCTGTCTGTTGGCTCACAGGTGGTCACTACTGTCCGGTACTGATGCGATTTTATCTTTAAAGCCCAAGGTGGGTAACCACAAATCATGATAGCTTCATCCAGTGTCTTGTTCTCCAGTATCAGGGGCAGATCCAGAGATATTTTCTGATAGTCTTCCAAATTATTTTTGTTGATCCATCCTCCATTTTGACCATCTTCCGACAGAAAAAAATTGATACCCGTCAATGTAAACTTGAAAATCTGACCATCTTCCAGAAGATTCGGAAGACGGCCCCAATTCGCCCCTTAGTATCTTGTCTTTTCCATTAATCACAGTTTGTGTTTGATAATTTTCATTTAATATATGAATTATATGGTAGTTTGGTTACATATAGAGTGAGAGATAAAAAAAAGAGTAGATCAGATGAGAGAAAGATATGGAATTAAAAAAACTTAAATAATGTCAGATATTTTTGCTTAAAAAAGATTGAAATTTAATGATTTCTATATGTTTAATTCTTTCATTGAATTAAATGCAATTCACTGACATGAGGATTGCTGTTTGTATTAAATTATTTTGCCCAATGAAAGCATGGATTTAATAAGGACTTTGGACACATCATAATGGGATCAATGTTTTTCTCTTTCTTGTACAGTCATTGTTAACCTTTTTCCCACAAATAACATGCAAAAAATCATTTTAGCAGACAATTACCAGATATTATCAAATAATGAAGTAAACCATCCTCTCAGTATCTGCAATAAGGCTTAACAAGTCCTGTGCCAATGAAACGCCATTGTGCAAAGGTTGCATCTCGAGTTCTGCATTTTCAGTCTATACAACCATAAGAGCACATAGCCATGACAGACAGTTGTGCTAGTCATATTACACTTCAATATCTTCCAAAAATAAAAACTGCAGATGTACATGTAAGTAGGGTTTAAGAATAAAAATCACTTCGAATCTACTTAAGTAAATGAGAGTCGAAATTGGATTTTGTCCAGCCAGCAGATCTGATCCCCTGCTGGATACTTCCAGCCTGTTTAATGTATCGTGCTAAATTACATAATTCTTTTTTACTGGAAGTATTCAGCAGGAGAACAAGATTGAAGACCGAAGGTTTTTTTTTTTTTACAAAAATAAGGCTTAATAAACTTATTCCTGATACTCGGCTTAGACTACATTGCACACGTCCACTTACTTCATATAAAATAACAGATAAGGCTATAGAACGAGTCGAGTGCACAAGCAAGCGACTTCAGTAAAATCAATTAACAAGTCTAGGGATTATATTTGTGAACTGGGCAGCCTGCTGAGGCTGATAAGGGTAATTAACTATCGTTTAGCAGCTATAGTGGTGGGCGTCCTACAGACGTTTAGCCGCTTGGGCAGAAAGCAATTTAGCGAGGGATCCTGTGGGGATGGACCGAGCCTGCTAGATCGATCTACGGATGGAAACAAAGTCCTAGCTTACTTCTCGTCTTGAAATCGAGACTAATTCACTGAAAACGAGACCATTTTCTGGATGCGGATTAATAGAATTAACTAATATTTGAACACAAAGGGCTCATGTTAATCATCATTTCCGTTATTTCTGGGAAATTTTGTGCTTATGAACGTGTATTTGCGTGGTGATTTGGCATAAAGTATAAGTGAATTGCAAATTATTTGTAGAACTATTTTTCTCTGCGTTTGAGTAACAGGGTGTCATCAGCGAGAAGGCTTTATTTTCGGCCATATTGTTTAACAAGCAGTACAAACGTTTATTCGTTCGTGTTTAAAATTAAAAATGGACAGGAAGGTGAAAGACGTGTTATTAAATTGGGATAAGTCGGTAAGTATGATAGAATATAAATGTTTAGATTCCATAACGCCAGAAACGAGAGTTGTCGATGTTATATATCACTGGCACAGGTAACCCTACCACTGTCGCTGTCAGTGGCACTCTTCCCTTCCAGTACCCCTTATATAGTTCTTACTGCTATATTAGTATTCAGTATGTCGTTCAAGGTATCCGCTGTCCATAATAAAATATTTATTTTTGAAAATAATTTAGTTGCAGTTTCTAACTGATAATTTAGTTATCTGTTCATTTTTTAAAAAGAATGCTGCATGTTTATTTTCTAAGTATTCCTCACAACCAACTTCGTTACAGGTGTGAAGCTAATTTGCTCAAGATGTTACAAAATATCATCCTTTTTTAGGTAAAAAAATTTGAGGAAATATTATTTCCCACATGGAAACCCAGGTTGCAAATGACAGTTTCACCGGGTCTCCCTAGTGCAACGCAGCACAAAACACTTTGAAAAAACGAGTCCAGTTACAAGTAAACACTGGAAACAGTCATTTCAAACAAAGTAGGCTGATATAAGAGCTAAATATATATTAGTAAATAATTAATAGCCTTGATAAAACTTAACAAATTGGCAGATTTTGTTGATCGTTGGGTCAGCCGCCATGTTGGTTAGTGGCTCTTCTTGGCCAATAATATTGTAAAGTAGAGGCAGCAGATTCTGTCACACCTGTCAGTTGTTGGACTGGTGTGCTGCCCAGTTTCAAAGTGGATGCCCACTGTACAAAACGGACCGAGATCACTTATTAATAAGTAAAATCTCAATCCTTAAAACAGATACAAGGTCACCAGGGAGTCAGTTGTGCTAAGTATTTAACAGTGCCAAAAAAGATAATTTAGTCTCCCTCTCCAATTTCATAAAATCATTGAAGAAAAGAAATGAAGTGGCTGCTCTGCTTGGTAACTCTTAGCATATTCCTTGAAAAATGTCAGTTTATGGTCTCATTGCTGTGAGCAGTGACTTGGTAGTGGGACTAAACATGGCACATGGTCAAGAGTCACAATATTTATATCTGTGTAACTGCATTGTTTACCTATCTATTCCTTTATGTAATTGTAGTTCTCCTTTCCCTCCTTGTAAGTTTCAACTGCTCCATATTGTGCAACATCTGATTGTATCCATTTGGTTCTTGATTTTTGTTTATGGTAAATTTGTAAATTAATCACACCAAGATGTGATATCTCACTGCCTAGCTCGAATATTTTATTAGTAATTTAACTAGTACATCTGTTTATTATATAAAGATATGTAATTGTTCATTCACAAACTGGCAACACTATTACCAATTAGAGAATGGTAATGCACCAATTTTACTGTTGTTATTATATTATATTGTACAAGGTCATGATAATTTATGAACCAGTACAGAAATGAATTGAATATAAAAAATAATTTTATGAAGAAGAAATATTTCAAGGGATTTTAGGTGTTTCAACTAAAATACATGAATTGTAGCAACGAGTTAACTGGCTTTTCAGCAATTAGTACAATTTTCTAACCTGAGAAACACTGTTGTTTTTTTTAACTACTTTTGGGTGACAATAATTAGTCTTAATGTAAGTTTTTTTTTTTTTTGACAATTTGGCTGATCTGGATTAAGCTGTAGGATACTCTCAATGCCTTTAAACTAAGCTGGGTCTGTAAATAATTTATTGGGAAATTTGTGGAAATTCTGAAACAAGACTGACAGTTTTAAAAATTTTTGCTTGTAGGTCCCCGAAGAAATGATGGAGGAATATAAGGTTGAGTACAAATTTGATGGGGTCACACCTCAGCCTTTTGATGCCCGCTTCACCACATGGAACCAAATGAGGTATGAAGTAAGATTTTTTATTATGTACAGACACAGATGTGTCTGTACATATTGCCATCACCTGCGTCTGTCGTCGCCGTCGCCGTCGCCATGCACTTTCAGCGTTAACACCATAAGTGGAAGACAGTTTTACTTTTTGGCTTTATATTTACAGAGCTGACTAACATTCATAAAACGCAGGTCAAGTTCGAATATCAGCATGATCGGGCCATTATTGTAGAATTTATGCTGTTTTTTCACTATTTAGCATATATGCAACACTGTTAACACATTTCAAGGAAAACCGATAGGCCTGTTGTCATGAAACTCACAGGAGTAATCAATCTTACTAAAACGCAGATCAAGTTCGAAAATCGGCATGATCGGGCCACTATTTTAGTAGTTATGCTGTTTGTTTTTTCACTTTTCAGCATATGTGCAACACTGTTAACACATTTCAAGGAAAACCGATAGACCTGTTGTCATGAAACTCACAGGAGTAATTAATCTTACTAAAATGCAGGTCAAGTTCGAAAATCAGCATAATCGGGCCATTATTTTATAAGTTATGCTGTTTTTAAACATTTCCTCAGATTCAATTCTTAGGCATGTTAACAGTCTCATTATTTAACTAATAAGATTCGTAAAAGTGTTTGTTTGACATTTCCTGCATCTTTACAACATTGTTAGTTGATTATGTAAAAATGATGGTAAACTTGTTATCATGTATTGTATAATAGAGTTTCAAAAATGGAAATAAACTCATATCATTGCAGTTTGTCAGATTCATTCATTCACTATGTTCAGAAACTCAGAATGGAGGAAATTGGACATTAAACACTGTTCTATTGATATTTTTCCCATCTCATCAATTTTCTTAGTTGATCATATATAAATGGCAGTAAATTGTTAATTTTGTTATATGTTAAAAAATTGTTAAAAATGGAAAAAAAAACATTTCAGGACAGTGCTGTCTTGTCTACATTTTGGCATTTTCAAGGTGTGACTTTGAAGTTCCTTTGGCCTGAAGACCTTTGCTAGGAACATTTTCTGAATATCCATGATACTAATATTTTATTATTAAAAATTGATGGTAATTATCCTGTTAAACATTATGTAATAGTGCATCAAAATTTGAAGACACCCCTATTTTGGACACTGCTCCCATGATGACCATTTAAGGAAAACCATGTCACTTACTGTTCTCAAACTTACAGGAAGAAACATGGGACTTAAATAAAGCTTCAGTGGGCAATGCAGACTATTTGGTAAATTTTTTTGGCAGTTAATCAGTTTTTTGTGAAAATTTAATTTTTCACATATTGGCATTTTCAAGGTGTGACTTAGAACCTCCACGAGCTTGAAGACCCATGCTAATCACATTTTCTGAAAATCCACGATACGGATCTTTTATTATTAAAAACTGATGGTCATTATGCTGTTAAGCATTATGTAATATTGCATTAAAATAGAAGAAAACACAATTTTGGGTGCTGCTGCCATGATGACCATTATGGGAAAACCATGTTACTTATGATTGTCAAACTTTCAAAAAAGAAACAAAGGACTAAAATGCAGCCTGAGTTGGAAAAGCAGTCTAATTGGCTTCTTTTTCTGGAAGTTATACATTTTAGTGAAATATTCATTTTTATCATGTTGGCATATTCATTGTGGGACTCGAAGCTCCCATGGACATGAAGCCAAATGGTAATCAAATTTTCTACATGTCCATGCTATTTATAGTCAATAATCAAAAATTGGTGATAATTATTCTGTAATTTATTATGTAATGTTACATCAAAATTGACAAAAATCTTTTTGCACTGCTACTACAAACATTATGAAAAGAAAACTGTGTTACTTATTATTATTTTCAACTTACAAGTATGATTTGTAGGATTGGCATGCAGTTCAAATAAGAAAGCCAGCTCAATTGGGTTATCATTTATTATTGAATTTAAGCAGTTTTATGTGAAATTTTCATTTTTCTCATTCTGGCATTTTCAAAGTGTGAACTTAAACTCCCATGGGCCTGAAGCCTTACGCTTGTTACACATTTCACTTACATTGGTATTACCTGTTGAGCATAATTAAAATTTGATGTTGAATTTGCAGTTAAGCATAATTTATTTTTGCATCAGAATTGACAGTAGCCCGTTTTGTGCATTGTTATTGTCTGCTTTTTGTCTGTACATTTGACAGCTTTGCTGCCTTGTTTTGAATAAGCACAAATGTTAAAGAATTGATATTTAAATCTACTCTTCTAGTTCTGTGTATCAGCTGGAAATTGTGTATTTTACTGTTTGTGAAATCATTGAACTTTTAATAAGGAAAAATTGCATTTCCTTAAAAGCTAGGTGAATGAACAAGGTGAATGATACGCATTGTCATAAATATACACAGTAAGTGGGTTTAAAAAATTTTTTTTGCAGGTTGTGCTGGCAAAATTTTGCTGATTATCAGAGATGTATCAAACTTAAAGGAAAGACGTACGAGCCTTGTAAATGGTTCAGTAATAGATATCTAAGTTTCTGCCCTGCTAAAAAGGTGAACTCTTTAACAGGCCTACCCAACTACCAGACTCAGCACTACACTGAATGATCCAGAATTCACCGTTAGATCAGAACACACTACCTGTTTTCAAGGTGTGCGTCAGTGCACGCTTCTAAGTATCAGACACAACACCACTCTTGCCTAGTACGTGATGTGATAGTGATGATTCTCAGAGGGGTTGGAAAGTATTGCATCACCACAAAACTTGTTTGGGGTATGATGTGAAATGTGTACTGACTCACACCTTGAAAACGGGTAGTGTGTTCTGATCTAACGGTGAATTCTGGATCATTCAGTGTAGTGCTGAGTCTGGTAGTTGGGTAGGCCCATTTATGCAATAGTAGAATTTGTAACAGTTTATCAACGAATCATTTTATATGAATAAGCACGCAGCATGATAAAGTTCACATTAGCTAATGTTAAAGTTAAGTTTGATGTTTTGGTACAAGTGACATTAAGAGTACCCAATGCAGTTATGTCTGTAATGCTTCCATTAAAGCCTGTACCTGTTATTTTATTCCATACAACAGTTAGTGTTTTTAAACACTGACAGAAAAGTTGTCTTTTTCATATTTTGACCTGAAATATTCACCTTTCACTAAATGTTGTTTTATTTTCCTAGAGGAACAAACTGCATTTTTTGGTAGAAGAAGATGCCTTTGCCTCTGGTAAGCGTCCACCTCCTATGCTTCTTGAAGGTGATGATGGTCATGATGAACACTGAAAAGTCTGAGGAAGAAAATATGCTGCCAAGCAACATGATAAAAAGAGTTCTTTTAAGAACATATGTTACAGTGTTGTTGGCATTTCTGATTGTAAATGTCTCATTACGCACACCATTTGATGACTGTAAAGCAGGCGCACACAAAATTGGAATCTGTAAAGGACATTTGTGCAGCTAGTTAGAAGTTATTCGTGTTTGCACCAGTTGATCAAAAGCAACGTACTTTTAGTATGGTACAATTTTTGCCAATTCTTTTCTGAGTTACTTTGGTTACTGGTCAGTTTTAAATAAATAAAATTTGGAATGGAAATTGTTTTGTGTTAGTAATTTTAAATTAAAATATTAAAACAACTTTCCTTTCAAGTAAGGTGTATTAAAGCTGTCCCTTTTTTCTGACATTAAAAGGTGAGTTTTTTTCCTGGGTTATAAAACACTTGTGTAAGAACGGTGTTGGTTTTTACTCGCACTGTCCAAAGGTTGTGCTTATTTGTTGCCAAAGGCCAACAAGAGCAATCCCTGTGGTACTTTGATTAAAGTTAGAAAAATTACTGCATATTTGCAAATGATTTTGCAATAATTTTAACCATAATTACTAGTTCTATTAGACAAAAGGTCTGGGAGTTACTTTTCGAATTTACGAAAATGGTTCATGGGCCAAATGTACACCACATGATAAAAACGTCCCGATTAGATTGGTTTTCTTTAAATTTGTAGAAATTTCTTACATTTTTCAGAATTTCCTGAAAAGCTGTATTTTCAATCTCAGGGCTTTGGATGGTAAAGAACAAATTAATGATATATGACAGCAGCCCTTGTTACATCTCGACTAGACTACTGTAATTCACTTCTTTATGGATGTCCAAAAGAAAAAATCTGCAACATATTCAAAATCTCTCTGCTCTAGTTCTTACTTGCACAGTTGGTGACAGCCACATTACCCCCATTCTCACACAACTTCATTCTTTTTCAACTTTTAGTATTTGCACATGCTGCTTTTTACAACTTGGGCCCCACCATATTTATAGGATCTTGTATCAATTTACCCTCCGTCCCCCCCTCCCTCCCATGCCAGCTACGCTCTTCTGACCATTTACTTTTTTACGCCAAGTAAGGCTTGACTTGTCACATATATTTGATTATTTTTCTTGAAGTTACGCAATTTGTGTGTGTGAAATTTTCACTATTCATACTTGATTCTTCATATCTGGCCTTCATCATTTGGGATCACAACTGCATTCCCAACCTTTAAGCTTTTTCTCTAAATTCATTACACAACGTGGCCCAGTGTTTTGTGTCACTGCTTTATGACATGCATAATGCAGGTGCTCTGAGTGTCATGGCTACTGGGAAGGCTAAAAAAACTAAAATATGAATACTTCAGATTAACTTTTATTTTAAGAATTTAATCACTGTATTGGGGAAATAACAGAAGCTTCACAAGAAAAAAATATGACAGGGGAATTTTCAAATGCCTACAGATTACGCGAGTACTGTTCAATTAGTTGTTCTTTGTTTAAGACTATTATGATGCCATGGCTTGTTCATAAACTTGGATTTTAAAAAATTGTTACAGTAGTCTTAAACCAAGGTTTAATATCTTAAATTTTTATTCAAAATTGATTTTAAAGATGAAAATGCATTCAGGAAGTTACATAAGTATAAGAACAATACCTAAATTTACTAATTAAAGACTTCTAGAAAATATCTAATAATTTTGGTTAACAAGAAATGACAACAACCCATAAAAATATAAATTAGGCCATGAAAATATGCTTAAATTGAAGGACGAAGTCAGTTTCCTACTTTAGTGCCAACAATATTTCACTCTTAAGAAGCACTCTTGCATTTATAAAATTTTACAGCAAATATTGCTCTCACCATGTCTGAGGTTTACTAGATATGCAAGATCCATATAAAATTGAGTCAAAAGATAAATACTGCAAGTATTTCAGAGCCCTAAAATTATATATCACTTAATCCAAAATTCTTTAATAAAGATTTGTTTGGTAGCTTTGACAATTCATCAGGGTACTTGCATCAAATGTAAACAACTAAAAAACAGAACATGGAGATTCAATCCATTTGATTTAACTTGTATTTTTACATAAATACTCTCAGCACCTTTGCCTAGTATTGTATCAAACTAAAAACATAAATCCTTTATTATTAAGTGGAATATTACATTCCAAGTAGTTGATAAGAGTTAATATTTTAAAATTTAAAACAGTAGAACAAATATCCAACATCTCTATTGGCTTTTAGGGCTTCTTCACAACAAACTCAATCATTTCTTCTTGTTTCTGTTGGATACACTAGTGGTGGGTCGCAGAGCTGAAATGAGAATTGAAATTGTCATTTGAATTAACTTCAATATGCACAGTAAACTCACCAAAGGCAGAGGATTTTCCTTTTAAATCATTACTTTTAGTGCATTTTTGACCATCATGAGATGAATCGCCACAGATATATGAGTTTTGTATAGGACATCACTAAACTTGAACCATATTTCAAAATACATGTAAAACTATCATATTTATAATAACCTTTTTCTTAACATTTCTCAGTGTTGCAAATTATACAGTAAATGTGAACAGCTTTTGGTTTACACAAAAACATTTTTCATTCTTTTGTAAACAATATCTAAATGGACTGTCATGAAAGTATAGAAATTTAATATATAATTTTTAAAGGACAAACTGCCAACTTATGTTTTGCATTCAATCAAAGTCCTTGTAGGATGTAGTGACAGACCTTGGTTGACTGTTTTTTGTGATGTGGCCTCTTTCGGATTATTAAAATGGCTGACTACTGTCATGTCATTGGTCAACTGAATATCTTGATCAGCAGCTTGCTTCCTGTAAGGGAAAATAAGAGACAAACTGTGCATAAGGGATGCTCACTTAATGAATCCATACTGTTTGATCAAGCCTTTGATATTTCCCCCCTAAGGTCTGCTATGATATTCACCTTATTTGTTTTTCCTGTTTTTGGTTGCCCTCAACAAAATTCATCTTCTGACTTTCAACAAACTTTTTGTATTTTTAATCTAGTGAAGCCTAAACGTACTGATCAGAATATGACAAGTTTAAGTTACATAGTGGTTATAATAAGTTTGAAGCAAAAAATCAAAAACATAATATGGAAAATAAGTGAATACAAAGAAAATAAACAAAAACCTAAACCTCCAGTCACTAGGACAGAAGCAGGCGATGACAATACTATGCACAGACATCTTACTGTGTCTGCAGACAAACATTATTGAAAATCAAACTCAACAATGATCATCAATGAAAAACTTAACTCTGATAAGATATGAAATTTGATAAGATAATTCTATAATACATATTGAAAAATGTAGCCACTGTTACAGTAACAGTAAAATTCACTCTAAAAGAGAGTGTTTTGTATTCACTACTACATGTGGTAAGCGAAAAACAATGCGTATAAAATGCAAGAAGAAAATACACATACTCTTGAAAGGCAGTGGAATATAAATATGCCAGTAATACAAAATATCCATGACAAGCATCACCAACTAATTATCACCAACCAAAAACCAGACATGTCCAAAGGGCTTACTTGATCACAGTATGCCTTTCTCTCTGAGCTATGTGTTTGTCATCTGTAAAGAGGATGGTGTGGTAAGGCTGAGGGAGGTCACAGGTCGGCAGGATACCTCGGGCAACACTCTGGACGGGACCAATCTGTCCATTATATACTAGCAAGTCATCCACCAACAGCTGCAATGGAATCGCAGATTTGTATGACCATTTTTGTTGAGTTTAANGGCGCTTACTCCAGCTGGTGGTACAATATCCAGAGGCGGTATCGCCTCTCTGATCCTCTAGTTTTTCTTGAAGTTACGCAATTTGTGCGTGTGAAATTTTCACTATTCATACTTAATTCTTCATATCTGGCCTTAATCATTTGGGATCACAACTTCTCTAAATTCATTACACAATGTGGCCCAGTGTTTTGTGTCACTGCTTTATGACATGCATAATGCAGGTGCTCTGAGTGTCATGGCTACTGGGAAGGCTAAAAAAACTAAAATATGAATACTTCAGATTAACTTTTATTTTAAGAATTTAATCACTGTATTGGGGATATAACAGAAGCTTCACAAGAAAAAAATATGACAGGGGAATTTTCAAATGCCTACAGATTACACGTGTACTGTTCAATTAGTTGTTCTTTGTTTAAGACTATTATGATGCCATGGCTTCTTCATAAACTTGGATTTAAAAAAATTGTTACAGTAGTCTTAAACCAAGGTTTAATATCTTAAATTTTTATTCAAAATTGATTTTAAAGATGAAGATGCATTCAGGAAGTTACATAAGTATAAGAACAATACCTAAATTTACTAATTAAAGACTTCTAGAAAATATCTAATAATTTTGGTTAACAAGAAATGACAACAACCCATAAAAATATAAATTAGGCCATGAAAATATGCTTAAATTGAAGGACGAAGTCAGTTTCCTACTTTAGTGCCAACGATATTTCACTCTTAAGAAGCACTCTTGCATTTATAAAATTTTACAGCAAATATTGCTCTCACCATGTCCAAGGTTTACTAGATATGCAAGATCCATATAAAATTGAGTCAAAAGATAAATACTGCAAGTATTTCAGAGCCCTAAAATTATATATCACTTAATCCAAAATTCTTTAATAAAGATTTGTTTGGTAGCTTTGACAATTCATCAGGGTACTTGCATCAAATGTAAACAACTAAAAAACAGAACATGGGAGATTCAATCCATTTGATTTAACTTGTATTTTTACATAAATACTCTCAGCACCTTTGCCTAGTATTGTATCAAACTAAAAACATAAATCCTTTATTATTAAGTGGAATATTATATTCCAAGTAGTTGATAAGAGTTAATATTTTAAAATTTAAAACAGTAGAACAAATATCCAACATCTCTATTGGCTTTTAGGGCTTCTTCACAACAAACTCAATCATTTCTTCTTGTTTCTGTTGGATACACTAGTGGTGGGTCGCAGAGCTGAAATGAGAATTGAAATTGTCATTTGAATTAACTTCAATATGCAAAGTAACCTCACCAAAGGCAGAGGATTTTCCTTTTAAATCATTACTTTTAGTGCATTTTTGACCATCATGAAATGAATCGCCAAAGATATATGAGTTTTGTATAGGACATCACTAAACTTGAACCATATTTCAAAATACATGTAAAACTATCATATTTATAATAACCTTTTTCTTAATATTTCTCAGTGTTGCAAATTATACAGTAAATGTGAACAGCTTTTGGTTTACACAAAAACATTTTTCATTCTTTTGTAAACAATATCTAAATGGACTGTCATGAAAGTATAGACATTTAATATATAATTTTTAAAGAAGGACAAACTGCCAACTTATGTTTTGCATTCAATCAAAGTCCTTGTAGGATGTAGTGACAGACCTTGGTTGACTGTTTTTTGCGATGTGGCCTCTTTCGGATTATTAAAATGGCTGACTACTGTCATGTCATTGGTCAACTGAATATCTTGATCAGCAGCTTGCTTCCTGTAAGGGAAAATAAGAGACAAACTGTACTTAATGGATGCTCACTTAATGAATCCATGCTGTTTGATCAAGCCTTTGATATTTCCCCCCTAAGGTCTGCTATGATATTCACCTTATTTGTTTTTCCTGTTTTTGGTTGCCCTCAACAAAATTCATCTTCTGACTTTCAACAAACTTTTTGTATTTTTAATCTAGTGAAGCCTAAACGTACTGATCAGAATATGACAAGTTTAAGTTACATAGTGGTTATAATAAGTTTGAAGCAAAAAATCAAAAACATAATATGGAAAATAAGTGAATACAAAGAAAATAAACAAAAAACTAAACCTCCATGCAGTCACTAGGACAGAAGCAGGCGATGACAATACTATGCACAGACATCTTACTGTGTCTGCAGACAAACATTATTGAAAATCAAACTCAACAATGATCATCAATGAAAAACCTAACTCTGATAAGATATGAAATTTGATAAGATAATTCTATAATACATATTGAAAAATGTAGCCACTGTTACAGTAACAGTAAAATTGCCCGAGGTAATGACAATACTATGCACAGACATCTTACTGTGTCTGCAGACAAACATTATTGAAAATCAAACTCAACAATGATCATCAATGAAAAACCTAACTCTGATAAGATATGAAATTTGATAAGATAATTCTATAATACATATTGAAAAATGTAGCCACTGTTACAGTAACAGTAAAATTCACTCTAAAAGAGAGTGTTTTGTATTCACTACTACATGTGGTAAGCGAAAAACAATTCGTATAAAATGCAAGAAGAAAATACACATACTCTTGAAAGGCAGTGGAATATAAATATGCCAGTAATACAAAATACCCATGACAAGCATCACCAACTAATTATCACCAACCAAAAACCAGACATGTCCAAAGGGCTTACTTGATCACAGTATGCCTTTCTCTCTGAGCTATGTGTTTGTCATCTGTAAAGAGGATGGTGTGGTAAGGCTGAGGGAGGTCACAGGTCGGCAGGATACCTCGGGCAACACTCTGGACGGGACCAATCTGTCCGTTATATACTAGCAAGTCATCCACCAACAGCTGCAATGGAATCGCAGAGTTGTATGACCATTTTTGTTGAGTTTAAAAGAAAGTTGATGAAATAAAATCATTGCTACAAATGAATTTATCTACAGTAATAGACAGAAAACTGCCTTTTAATTACTGGATGTAAAAATGTTAAGTGTGCATTAAAATCACCATAACATCTCCGACATATAAAGGTAAAAATGCAATGGGTACCTTAACATTTTGTTTGAACCAAAAGAGTACAAGTCTATCAATAAAAACACTTACTGCAAAGTCTTTCACTCCTCTAGTAGGAGTTTTACTGTAATTCCACAGTTTGATCATAGAAATTGTCCGAGGCTCATCAAATATCACAAATATGCGGTTCATCTGAAACATAAATTTCAACACAATTGCCAACACAATTGACTTTTTATCAATTTGTTATCAACCAATAACACGAGTTGTTTAAAGTATAGCTTGCCTCTTGTTTATCTCAAAGTCAATCAACAGTTAACATAATGACTATAAAAGTAAATAGAAGAAATTTCTGTACTGGATCTATTATAAACTTTACTGAAAATGTTAACAGGAAATGTTAAGAAAAAAACTACCAAGCTAGGAAGTATAGGTGCCAGCCACATGTGTCTTCCATCTGTAGTGTCATTAACACCATCAATTAGTTTGTCTGGAGTTCTCACGTCATTTGAAACTCCATCAAGTGCATTAACACTATCAGGATAAGCAGCAATATCTGCAAAACAGGAGTTTTTTTAGCAGTAATCATATTTCTTGTCTGGTGTTTCTTGCTAACATGGGCTTTTATGGAATGCAGTTTTACCTTCTCCATTATATTTATTGTGTGACTTATGCACCAGCCTGTACTGGCAAAAAATGCACACACACACACACACACACACACACACACACACGTGTGCACATGCTTGAATATGACAGCATGCTACAATACATAACATTAAACTACAATATAATAACTGCATAATTAAGATGAGTACGTCTTGTAACTTTCCTTTATGCCCTTTAAGAAGTAAATAAATGAAATAATATAAGTAATAATTGTGACTGGGTGCCCTTCAGTTGAGAAAAGCTTTTCTTTTATCAGAAGCTTCTTGTATTAATAAGGCCAGTGCAGTAATAGTGGGCTCCCTTTTACAGTTTATATTTTTTCTTTATTGCAACCAATATTAAACAGTGGGTTGATTTGCCCACAATAAGGCATAGCTTATAAAGTAATATAAATAAGTAGTTCTATACCATTTTTTACAATGGATTTACGTACAATAAACAAAACTCACTTAGATTTTAAAAAATAAGAAAACATACATGTAGTTTTTATTTTGACTTACTGTTCTCCACAAGGTCAATCTTGTTTCCAGCAGCATCATAAAATTCCAGGCCATTCAGGCCTACATAATAGGGGTCTCCCCAAGTAGACAAGAAATGGAGTTGGTAGATAACTGAATAGGTTAAAGACAAAGCTGATGACATCTGTAGATTATAAATCTTACAATATACTTGTGTAGTTCATATGTTGGGATACATCCCATGTCATCTTATATACTAATTCACAAACCAATTTGAGTATTGACTATTGTGTAACTTGGCTTTTTAAGTTAATTTTTATAAGGCCGGTTTACAAATGTATTCTCTGCTAAAAATAGCAGGTTCATTTTGATGAAAATTGACAAGGCTCTATTATTTTTATCCTTAAAACTGGGAATATCACTGAAAATATACTTAACCAGCAGGATAGAAAAGTGGACTCATCCTATAAAAATGATATCATTCAGAAAGGATACACCCACAAGGCATTTGTACAGCTTCATACTCCTGACTAGGTTCTTCAGTGACTACTTTACTTTGCCTATTTCACAAAAAGAAAACATACTCAATATCATCATCCATACACTAAAGATAACACTTGTATTTTACATAAAGTACATGTACTTTCATTAAAAAACAAAAAGCAAAACGATTTTGAATCTTAACAGTGTAAAGATGCAGCCCTGTGAAATCCATTCTGCTAGAACATTAAAAATAGTTGAATAGTTTAAAGGGATAATAACTCTTCGTATGAGATCTATATTTCACAATAAAAACATTGTAAATAACTCATAGAAATATAATATATTATTTTTTACGACAAAAACAGCAGTTATAGCAATTATTCTGATATCTGAGCTTATCTTCAGATCACGTGATCCCCATTGATGACTATACTCTGTTATAATCTCTTAAGAGATTTTAACAAAAAACCAAATGTTTTAGAAAAAAACCAGGGACTAACTCTGAATGTAAAAATGGATTTATTAACCATTGGTAAGTATGGGAAAATTGTTGTTTACTCCAGGAAAATTCATTTTTTGGCCAAAATGAAGAGTTATTATCCCTTTAAAAGAATACAACGCTACAAAGAATCCTGAATTTCTTCATTAGAAAAGACTAATTCTGAAACCATGTACAAATGGCAACTGACCTCATTTTTCCATCTAGCATTGGGAAAGTAACTTCTTCTGGTTGTCGAGAAAATGGAATTTCCTGCATGAAATCAAAGAAGCAGTTTCCAGGACCTTTCCTGACCAAGTGACCGCTGGGAGGAGAGATCACTTTCCCATCTAGAGTACAGTGCAAGATCTGGGCCTGAAATTTACAAACCCATCTATGAAAATAAATTGCTGTTTTGCTTATATACCGACACTAGAAAATAGGGGAAAAAATTACAATGAAAAGCCCTTTTCTGAATTCAGAAAAAAAAAACAACAACTGGTTTTCTGTTTTCCTCCTTATATGTGAAGTTAAATCTGTGAGCATCTTACCCCTCTGTATGTGTCTTCTGCAGATTTATTGTAATTCCATATTCTTAGAGCTACCATGGCAGTGGGCTGGCCAAAGTCCACTGTCACTAAGTGGTCTTCTCCCTCTGTATATGGCACTAGCCACATGTGCTCATCAGACATAGTGATGTTTGTCCCATCTATCAGCCTGCATAGAAGAAAATAACATATCGCCAGTATAAATGATTTCTCATTTTAACAAATAAAGAGAGATGTGCAATAAACCACAGGGAAGATTCAAAACAGGGAAAACACTCATATGGCTATCATGATATGGCTGCATTAAATCCCTTAAACTGTTAATTAATGGGTGAATCAGTGGGTGTAACTGGATTGTTCAAGTGAAGTGCACCTGGAAGGAAGGCTCAAGTCAAAATACAAAACACTCCATTGTTTGATATCTATGCGCTGGAACATGTCAGATTATTTCAAAGTTACAAAATCCATGTGCATGTGCATATCTCAACATTGTATCTCTGATAAAAGATACCCATCCAACCTCAGAGGACTTACTTGTCCAATGTCCTGTCATCAGTTTCATAGCCTGGTAAGACATGGAGATCCCTGGGGTTAGCATCTATCATATTCATGGTAATAGGTAAAGCCTCTCCATCCTTCCCTACCACCTCCAGCCCTGTCAAACCAAGGTAGTGATGGTCACCCCATGTGCTGGTGAAGTTTAACTGGAGACCTGAAGTTGGATCATCAAATTATGCTTCAGTAAAGTATTTTATTCTTCCTTTAAACATGGTTTGACTGTCACTTACTTTAATTTGATGGTCCAGAGGCTATGTTTTTGGTTAAAATGCACTTAACAATCCTGGCAACAAGGGCTCTTTTTAGATGAGCTTAGACATTCTAAAGACTAAAAAAATCAAATGTTATTGATACAAAATTTTATGTTTAAGGATAGTTTCAGAATATTTAATAATCCTTTGCATACACTGCCCAGTGTAGACCACTAATTCTCCTTCATAAGATATATGACTATGATCATCTTGGGGTTGAACAGTGCTGACATCTTGTGTCTCAATTTTGCCTCTTCCTCTTGTTCCTACTGCACAAGTGAATGGGCGATCCTGTAAGTACATTACTTAAGCATTTTAAATGCTTGTTCAAAACTATAGGCAAACACCTAATGAAAATAACATTAATAGTAATGCATAGTGATTAAAGTTTTTTCTTACTTTTCTGAATCATTTATTAAAATAAGTGAACTAATTCAGGTGTCTTTTCAATAATTTCAAAACTCACAAATACACGCCTTAATTTCAAATTTCAAATTTTGATGTTAACTGCATAATACCTGGTTCTCTTCATCAGCTGTTTTTGGCCTTTCAAATGGCACATCATCCTCCATTTCATCCTCACTAAAAGCCTCTGCCTCATAAGCTTCATCATTGAGTGAAACAGCCTCCAAGATTTCCTCATCAACAGTAAACAGTATAGTCTGAAGAAGAATGAAAAAAGGAAAAATTAAAATTGCCATAAAAAGTTATTCGTAAAACAGGTGTTAGACAGCAAAGACTGGTATACATGTATATGCAGACAAAGTGCCACAAAACTTTAGTAAAATTACTCGCAGTGTGTAATGCTAGTCTTGAATTTTTAACAAATCCAGTTAATTCAAAGTACAACAAAAAATCTGGCAATCACAGGGTGGACAGGTGTATTGGAAACTTATTAGTAAAAGCAAAATTTAAGATGGGGAGAGACACAAAAATAAAGTTACTGTTTCTGTATGGAGACATAAATGAATATTTGAATGCCTCGCTTGCATGCTCTATAATGCCAATAAAATCATATCTGTTTCTTATTATTGTACAAAGGGATGCTAGAGTGACTACAGCCTGTCTTAATCATGGCCAAATTAGGCCACACATATTATGATCTAGTGTAAACTGCACTGAGATGTAATGGAGTGCATAAAAAAACAGACCCTTTTTTTTAAAAACTTTTTTAATAAACAACTACACATGAAGCATGCCATGTCATCAAAGTAAGATAATCCTTGCCAGAGATAATTTTACAATTACAGAATTTCAATGTAGGCGTATAAATTTCCAGGAAATTGGCAAATCTATCTGGTTACACTCAATCATGCTTATCCTTGATGACATTTAACACTCACATTTAACACAGATTGAAAACACCAGGATACTGGTCCAGCCAAGGTATTTAAGCACTACTCAAATCAAACCCTAGAACAGGCAGTTTCTACAGCAGGCATAATATTTGAAGATGATGTATGAAGTACAAGCAGCAATATGTATTGTATGCCTAGTTTTGAGTGGATATGGCAAAGGGCAATGTGCAGGTAATACATTTTTTTACTTATATATAAAAGCAGTATTGACTATACAGATTGCATGGGCTAATATACCAAAGGCAAGCCACACCCTTGCAAAGCAAAGAATTCAAATTTGGATTTGCCCTGCAAGGTGAAAATAATACATGTAACCTTTCACTTCAGTCTCAGCCAAATGAAGCAGAAAGTGGTCCAAAAACATGTAGTTATAGGGTGCTTCTGACAAAGGAACACAACATAGTGTTGATTATTGTTAGTTTTATAAAATAGTCGGAAACTACAGGAAAACTGACAAATCGTTTTCTATTCCAACAAAGTTTTTCATAGCTTCATAATTATCTTCATATATATACACACATACCAGTACATATACATGTTTATAGGTTCAGACCAAGTTTCCTGCACATGTTCATGCCCATCTGTGACCCCCAAGGTCGTGGCTTTCTCAGTTATGAGGACCACCCCCATGGGACCTTTGAATGCCGACACCATCATCAGCTTTGATAGAATACTATCTAATACAGGCAGTGGCTTTAACCAACAGACCTCCAAGTTCACAGCTCCACTGTCAGGTACCTATGTTCTGTCAATGTCTGTGAGTTCTACAAATAATGGGTTATCATGGGTACGGATGTACAAGAACACTGAAAACCTGGTATCTGTACATGCATATGGCAAGCCTTATGCTATGGCATCTAACCAAGTGATTGTGCCACTGATGGAAGGAGATACAGTATGGCTGGATTTGGCAGCAACTTCGGCTATATTCGGCCAAGGTGGTCCAAGGATTTACAATACCTTTTCTGGGTTCAAACTTTAAAAGTTACCAGGCAGAAAATCTATTTCCGAGAATGTTTCACATTTTCAGACAAGCTCGGCAATTATAAATACTTTAAATTCATAATCTATAAATACTTTAAATTCAATCTGGCTGCACCTTCATGACTGTTGAACCTTTTATTGATAAGAGATTATTTTGATGTCCAATGTTGTAATATCAAGAAAATAAAGAGTCTTAAATTTGAGCAAAGATTTTCACTCACTAAGATATACATGGTAAATCTATGCTCTGAAATATTAAGATGAATGGGATTTTTGAAAGAAAAAAAACACACACACATATATATATATATATATATATATATATATTTATATATATATATATATATATATATCTTTAAAATCCCTGTTTCATGAAGATACTCACATCCCCAAAAGCTTCTGTTCCTCCCATGACCCCACCACAGGCACGAGCTATCTCCCCCTTGAAGATGAAACTGCCGTCCAGCATCATTTCCACATCTTTGGCACCTCGATAAGAATGAATTCTGGATTTATTGTAGTTCTGGAACAATAGAAAGAAGTGAGTAATACCAATTCCTGTTTTTCTTGGGTGATCAAGGGTGTAGGACAAAAAAGAATGCCATCACTACATCCATATTTAGCCTTTTCACATTGCTGAAACATTTTATTTTGAAATAAAAAAAAAAATAGTAATTTAAACCAAAGCACATTATCCAGAAAATTCATGACTTTGTCCTAATGCTCTGCCATGAGTAGCTCCATTAAAAGCTAGCTTAATGAATGGATGAAACTCATATTTCCTTTTCAGAGAAATATGTCATTCCAGGATCCATTTTCCTATATCCTGTTCTCAATATTCAATTAACATAATAATCCAGTAGTACTCTATTTACCCAAAATTACAGGTGTCTTTTTCCAGGAAAATACTTTTATTTCACTAAAATACTTTTATTTCATGGATTTGGCTTCAATTTTCCTATGTTACCGAAAGTTATAAAGACAATTATTTACTTCACAAGAGAATTATCTTTTCCCCAATTACATGAATCCATACTATGAATATAATAACTCAACAGGCAAAACTAAATCTGGTCACCTACCCATATCCTGACCATTGCCACTTTGCATGGTTCCTCAAATGTAATATATATAAAGTGGTTTCCTCCTTTGGTAAAAGGGGCCAACCACATGTGTATGTCATCTCTGGTCCTATTGATCCCATCAACTAAATTAGCTGCTACACGAGGATCTTTGCCATAATCATTCAGCACATTTATGTCTGGTGGGTTAGCTGAAATCTGCAAGATCAAACATGTTTCACAATGATATATCACTAACATACAGTAGGTGAAAAATGAATTTTCCACAGACAACAGATGATGGAAATCTGCTACAGATATATGCTGCAAATATTCATCAAGAGCTTCATAAATATTGAATCAATCTCTATAAAAACTGGTTGGATTTTGCAAAATGGAAGGCAACTGATGATAGCATTATGTTACTGAAAACGTACACAAGCTCTCCTAAATGTACATTTGAAGACAAAAAGTCTTTATTTCTTATACTCTTACTTTTGCCACAGGAACTGGCACCCCTTTACTGCTGAAGATTTCAATACCATTGAGACCCACATAGTGTTTATCACCCCAAGTAGACTTGATATTTATCACCAGTTCTTTCCCAAATGGAAGTTCAGGGATCATAAAGTCCTCTCTATAAAACAAAGGGAATTATTTAAACATTAAATTTTTTTAAGTCACACAATAAGCATTGGGCCTTTGTAAAGGGAAAATATTACTTTTCTTTATTACCAAGGCATACCATATCTAAAACTGTTCTCAGAATTACTTTCCATAAACCAGCCTCAACAGTTCAGGACCAGGTATACCTTTTTTTAATGAAAAAAGAGTGATTAATGTGTGTGACATTTCTCTTATTTAATCTTTAATTTGATTGTCACAATTTATATTTTTTGTGTTGTCAGTCTGTCCTTACTCAATCCCAGTTTCTTCCTGGATTGTCGGTTCAAATGGCTGCTTTTTTTCCAACTGCAAATATTCATCAAGAGCATCTCCTGAAAAAATTGACAAATCATAACTTACATAATTATTCAATCAATAGACCAAACTGCACATTAATTAGAAACTTTAATATCACATTGTCATACAAAAAAATTAAGATGTGTTCCTTTAAGAAGAGCAATAACTCAAAAGTTGACCATTATATTGTTGATTCTTTGAGAAAAAATCTTCTTGACACTATTTATCAAAATAATTATGATATCAATTTCCATCAAATATTTTCTTCTTTTATGAAGTATTTTACAAAAAAAAAAAAAAAGGATTTGTTGAGTCTTTTGCAATCACCTTCAAAATCTACTGATATCCTTCCTTTATGAGACTTTGAAAATAAGTCCAGTGATGTCCAAGACTCTTCAAGACTAAACTCCTTGAGGTGTTTCATCTTATTCCTGTGATTCTCTCTTTTCTGCTCAATTTTCTTCATTGGTGGTTCATCGTCTGAGTCTATGGAGACTTGCCTTTGCCTCCATCTTAATTCTTCATTTTCATCAGCGACATGATCTTATGGAAATATAACATGCACAAGGAATATTACTCTAACATACAGAGAGTAGCTGAAAGTCACTTGAATGAATTTAAATCTTATTATTTTACGTTTTGCATAAAAATTGGGCCTTGAATCATGGAATATGAGATCTAATAAAACTGAACATCTAACTCTGGTGTAATCATTAAACATTCTCAAGGAAGTGATCCATGGTTTTTGACCACTCATAGTGAAGGAAAGATTTCAATCAGACTACTACATGTAACAAATCAGAGTAAAGGAAACATATCATCAAGCAGGCGGCAAACAATATGGCAGATTACAGATTATACTTTCAGTCATTATGTTGTGATGCAGATCTCAGCCAAATTCAGTAATTGTAATTCAGTAATACAGAATTCAAATGCTATCAAAACAATCAAAATGAAAGAATAATTGTCTTGGCCAAAATATATGGAACAGAAATGCTTTTAAAGAAGCAGAGCTAACTGGTATATATTATAGAATAGCTTTTCAAGTCAGATCATTTTTTCTTTTGCTTATTTCATAAAAAGGTCTATTGAATTAAAAGGCACATCAACCTGGGGTATGCTTTCTCCTGTCCCTCTTCCCGTCAGTGTCTGGGTCCAGGACAGTGGGCAGTGCCTCCACTCTGAAAATAACAACAGTGCATTCAGTTTGAAAATCCTAGTCTACAAACACAGTTAGTTTGACATCAACAGGCAATTACCATTAACTATCTGAAAAATAATCATTTTCACTAATGTCTGAGGTTGACATGCAATAAACTGTTCACTTTTAAATTGCCCATTTGACAGAGAATAAATTTAAAGACTTTTTACAATTAACAAACCCTAATCATACACTGACCCTGCACTCGGCCACATGGGCAGGGCATCATCTATGGTCTGAGGCTGAGCGCTGGAACGTGACCCTGCTCTGCTTTCTGGGGGAGCAATGAAAGGGTCTGCAAGAAAATGACTCACAGTCACTTAATGCACAGTGCATCAAAGTCATTATGCATGATGTATCTTTTTGTGTAAATACCTTGGCCAATACAATATTCCAAAATCAGATGTACAACTAGGAGCTATGTGGTTGAGAATTGAAAACACAATTAATGTTAAATTTTGCACCTTTTTTAATCCATCCAACTATCTTCAGCATGAAATAATTCTTGACCTTTTAAAATATTGCTCAGTAAATAAATATATCTCACCAGTTATTTCTTCTGCCTTTAACCACTTAGGGACTTCCTTAGGCTTTGATGGTCCACTACTAATAACAAACAATTAAAACATTATACATAAGACACCTATCAATGAAAAAAACAAATTAAACACAAATAAAATGAATAGTATACCAAATTTTCCTTTGCGAAAATAATCAGAGTCAACAGCAAAATATCTATGATTAAATAATTTTGTAAATTCATAAAGTTAATTTGTTAATAAAAGACACACATGATATTCAAACAAAAATTCCACAACAGTACTATTGTAACTTTTAGTAATGAATTAGTGTACACTTTTAAGAAAAGGCAAACAGAACAAACATATTTTTTATATTTCTCAGTGAGATTTGCATTTGTTCAGTACATAAGGACATATATTAGTACCATCTCCTAGTGGCAAAATATGAAAATGAATTAAATCCATGTACCGACTGATGGAAAATAAATGCTGTAAAAGCACCATGTGCGGTATAAATTTTAGCACTATAAATATTCAGCTGCATCATTACCACCAATCTTTAAAGATCAATCACTTAAATTTTGCCTCTTACCTGCATCATTACCATTTTTATCAAGTTATTAATCAAAATTATAGGCAAAATCATGATAAATCAGCATAAGCTATAATTTTTGTACCTGATCAATGACAGGCATCTTTTCATGAACGCAACATGAGCAAAAAGATTTGCAACTAAAACATTTTGATATATTTTGCTGCCAGAAGATGGCACTACGGGTACTTAGGAAGCATGTTTACTGGGGTCTACTGGCTTCTACACTAGATTCCAGCCACTGGGGTCTGCTTGGGCTACGGCTACCAGCTCTACTACTGGGAAGATTGAAGAAGACATTTTTGGTGATACAAAAATCAAAGTGCTATTGAAAACACAGTATAAAATTGTCTCACTGCAAACACAACACACAGGTTAAATTAATAATGTGACTATATGTGTCTACAGATCAAGGTTAATTAATCACACCACATCTAGAGCAATATATTATTAAATACATTATCTTCCAATGTTATCAATTATACCTTTACATCAACTTGGCATTTCATCTGCTAAACATATATTATTAATTTCAATCTACTAGGCTTATGTTGTATTCTCTCCATACTTAGTAATTTCCTGTATCTGTTGTAACATGGAGACCCCATCCATGCTGTCACTGACAGAGTCCTGCACATCTGTGGCTAATACTGGTTCCTTGGATTTTGGTGTCTTTTCACTAGCCTTTGACGTCTTTTTCTCTGGTGTTATTGTTTTTTCATCAGCCTTGGGTGTCTTTTCTATTCCCTTTGGGTTCTTCTGTTTGGATTTACTTTGGGATAGTTTTGGATTACTAAAAACCCAAAATGAATTTAATACTTTCTTTAATCACAGTTAATTTTTTTCTGCAGTAAAAATAAACTAAAGAGTGAAAATAATTTCTCTGGATAACAAATAAATCTACATATCTAACATTATTACTTAACAGAACAATCCTTATCAATAAGTTTTTACGTAGGCAAATAATGTTTTATTTATATTGCAAAACCAATTCATTTAAGTACCTGTCACTTTTTCTTGGACTAAGAGAAGGCTGGTCTTTCGAATGTGGGTCAAAATTTGCTGCCATTCTTTTAGAAACTTTGGGAGATTTTGCTGTTATCACTTTGGGGTCTGGGTTGGTACTTTGGTTGGTCTCCTTTGATATTGAAGCTTTGATTGATGCTTAAATGCAATATCAACACATATATGTACAGAATTGAAGAAAAATTGTTTTAACAAAACACAGAAAACATGTTTACAGTAACTAATCACAAACTCCTAAATACTGTTTTAAAGGAGTTAAAAATTACTAAAAAGCAACTGATAAAAAATATGCAATTAAATGAGCAATCATTTATTTTCAACCCTCTAAGTTAAACAAACTAACAGAAAAAAAGAATACAGCAAACATTCTATGTTAATTTCATTTAATATAAACTCATGATCACCTCTGACGTGTGTTGAGGCTGTGGTGTCATCCACCACTGGTAACTGTAAGTTTCCTGTGGAGTGATCTAGTGTCCTGGTCTCGGGCCTGGTTGGAGAGTGGTCACTGAGAGTGACAGTCACAGATCTATTGACATCCATACTCCTTTCAACTCTGCCCTGTGCCAGCTGGCTACCCACAGCTGCACTATCGCTTCCCTTTTGATTTGATTCATAGGTATCATCCTCTCTTAATATTATAGTCTTACTGTAGTCAAACACCTGATTTCCACAGCCTTTGTCTATGTCTCCACTGAATATCAACTCTGCCCCCAAAAACACTTGCATAGCCTTAACTCCAACTGAAAGTTCCTGGAATGTGCAAAGAAAACACCTCTTATATACTTCCTTGTACTAAAAAAAAATCAGTTGCATTTTATAATATTCTGATGTTAAAAAATTGACTCCTCTCTTCTTACTTAAGATATATTTACAACCTATGACAAAATGAAGCCTTCAAAACACCTGTCCAGGTAATTCATTTAGTGACACTAGATTTTTAAGCATGGCACACTCACATTGAGACTCTTGTTATAATTCCATATTCTTAACTTCGAGATTCCAAATTCTTTAGAGCTGTCTTTGCCTCGCTTTACATTGAGTGTGATCTCAACTGGTTTCTCAGGTACAAAAGAGCAGCTCCACATATTCCTTTCCTTAGTAGTCTGAAGAAAGTGAAGACATAAAATATAGATATTACAAAATTACCAGATTTCTATTTATCCTATGATTTGGTACTTCAGACAGATACAAATATTGATATATGACCAAGCCCTGCAGGAAAGAAGAGACTATTGTTAATAATACATAAACATATATGTATTCCCTTTTTAACTTAGTGATGTATCACAGAAAATAGTAGGAAAAACAGAAAATAAAACAATATTAGATTCCCAAGCTAACCTTCTGAATTATCACAGCATCTCTATAACAAATTTAAAAATTTAATTTCCACAAGTTGTTCCTTACCTTAAATCTCCCGTTAAACAGATTGTCTAAGTCCCCTTTGCAGTCCTTGGCACCATAAACCTGTACATCCCCACAGGTAAGGTCTATTCTATTCCCTTCACTATCAAATGCCTGGATTTCAGTGAGGCCGATTCTGCTCGGGTGTCCCCAGTTAGAAAGCAGCACCAGGTGAAGCTCAACTATATCTTCTGATTGAACTGGGTTAGGAGATACCTGGAAGATGAAGACCAGTAGAAAATTCTCTTTGTTGAGAAGCTTATCATATCTTACAGAATCTCATACAAATTACAAAGAAAAAAATGTACACTAAATACAGCACTTACCCTGTCAATTGCCACTTGCCTCTTCATGGAACCACCTCGTTTTTTGTCGAAGGAATGTGAAATAGCTTGTTCCTCCACTCCAGCAACATCCTGGCTGTTTGGCTTGGACATAGCTTCTGAGGATAATCTGGGTGAATTCTCTGCAGAGGCTGTGTCTTCAATCTTGGACAGTGCTTTGAGAAGTTTTTTCTGCTGCCTAGGAAGTAATTTTATATTTGTGGTTTATTTTGCATGATTAGATGCATGAAGAAATAACAGGGGGAACATGAATGACTACTGGTGAGCTGGGCAGCACACTTTACAACAGCACACAGTGTAACATCACTGCATGTCAAAATATAGCAAATACAAGTTAGAATGTTTTTATGTGTAACATAAAACAATGGAACTCCTTGAGTTATACTTACTTCCCTTCCATCTGAAGCACTTTCTTTAATACTTTGGTGAGTTTCTCCTCACTAAGTTGTGGTGGAGAGACATCTACTGGAATGTTTTCTGCTGCATCAGGGACTTTATTCTCTGGCAGCTTGGAAGTCACAGAGCTTGGACGGACATTTTCTGATTTAGAATTCATTGGCAGAGATACCTGAAAGGTAAGATGTTATTTCTAAAACACTAAAACAGTATATTCTACCATATTTATCTGATCTAAATGCCCATCACCTGACAACAAAAGTGAAATACCAATTTTTTATATAATTCTGAGACTAAATTTGTAATAGCTATGATGCTCCCTTTCATTTTATATTTAATTCAAGATAAATAAATATTCAAAACATGCTGTTATTTCCTTTTCTGCCTGCCACTGATTTGCAAACTTTGATGTATCGTGCATTCCACCCAACCCTCCCTTTTCACTACTGACTGGAAAACATACTACAACATCTTGAATAATTCTACACTCATCTCCTATCTATAATCAGTGGCACAAAGATATTACAAAAAAAGTTTAAAAAAAAAAAACAGCAACAATAACAAAAAAGAATAAAGACAAAACCAAACATTTGCCCACCTGCTGTGACTGTCTGGACGGAGCACTCTTGGTATCTCTGGCATATTTCTCCACCTCTGCATTCTCTGCTTGGATGGCCTGCAGGACAGCTGAGCGGTCAACTGTGCTGTCCAGTTGGGAACTGGTGGATTTACTCTTCTTACTAGCAGAGAGTGGACGGCTTGGCTTTCTGAGTGGTTGGTCTGCAATATGTTATTTGAAATTAAATAAAATTGCTCTTCATAAATATTTTGATTTCAATTTTAAGTCATCAGGTATGCTGCATTTCAGGTAAAATTTTTACTTTATTAAATGATATCAGAGATTAGGAAATAAATAAAATACTTCAATATAGATGTGAAATTGCTGAAATTGCTAAAAGCTCAATTAAACTGCCTATGCTAAAACCTCAAAAATATGTTTAATATGTAAACAAAAATAAGGCATGTCTCCTTTTTTTATTTGCTAAAATAATGCCAAACTCCTACCAGGAGCCAGAATAACATCTTTAGAAGCAGGCTTAGAATCCTCCTTTTGGGGTTTTCTGTTTGGTGTATCTTCTGCAAGTGATCTTCTTTTTCCTGATGACAAATCTCTTTCTTTTCTCTTACCTTGAAAAGTAAAAACAGTAAATTTACTAAACACTAAAAAAAGTTGAAATTTCCACACACTTTTAAAATGTCAGTGGATTTTCAACTTCAAGTAAATAAGCATAATCTATTGAAACAAATTTAAAACCTCAAAAATAATTCAATACACTCGACTCAACCAGATAAAATAAACAGTGGGAAAGCATATTCTTAACCTATAAATTAAAGATAAAATCCAAACTCAATACATTATTTTTTCATTGTTTATTTTACATAACTGACACAAACTCTGGATCAAGTACATTGGAAATTGGAAATATGAAAATTTTGTACCAATGCTGGGACCAAATTCCAGCACTATCATATCTCCTGGAGCCCACGGATTCTCCTCTAATGGTTTTTGTCTCTTTCCTTTCTCAACTGGCTGCTGTGACTGTGGCACATGTTTCTTTTCTTCTCTCCTCCTCCTCTCAAAAGACTCTGCTACCACATCTTCCTCTACCTCAGCAATTCTTTTCTCTGTCACTCCCCTTGGTATGGGACTCTGACCTCCAGTTTCTTCTTCTCCCTATGTGAAATCAGCAGCATATATGATTCTTCAACACACATTTTTCACTTACATGGAGCATTTTAAAATTTTTTCAATGACATAAATTACATTTACTACTTCATAATGATTATTCTCATTAGACTGAAAGCAAGAAAATCATAAAATTGATGGATTTTATGCAACATATACTTGTTAATTAATGAAATAATTTTATTAATAATTCAGCCCATTCAATATTTTCTAAATAGTTTTTTTTAGAAATATACAAGAAGGCATGTGTCCTTACACTGCTTATCTCCTCAGCAATGCTCTGTTGTATACTTGCATGCAACTCCATGCTTTGCCTTAGTTTCTGATAAGAAAAAAATAAACATACAAAGTAAACAAGTTTTTGTTGTTGTTGTGTGTATGCACACCAGTGCATGCAAGTGTGTGTGTATATATATATGTGTGTGTGAAAAAGCCTTTCACAAAATTTGTTAATAGAGAAATCTGTTTGAAATGTAAACTACAATCTTTAAATGCTGAAGAAAACTGCTAACCCTGATTGATTTTCTCATGCAACAACATTCTTTATGGATCTTGTTCCAATACCACCACTTATCCCTTCAAATTAGTAAACCATGGATACCTTTACATCATCCATACTAAGCATGAGGTGTTCACTAATTTCATCTTCGTCTTCCTCTTCTTCTTCTTCTTTCTTTGCTGCAGTTTTGTCTTCAGAATTTCCCATCCCCTGGTCAAACTTGGAAGCATCTATTTCCAAGTCACTACTGTCCTCTCCACTGTGGCTGTCCACAAATCTGCTCATGTGCCTGGTTAGCTGCACAGATATGGATTAAGTGCTCATCACTATCAATATTGCACGATGATGAGTTATGAGGGTGTCAAAAGCCCATGATAAAGGTAAAGAGAAACACTTAGCTGAAAACACCACTTAAACATGTTAGTGTGGCAGCAATGATTTATCAATATGACAGGTTGCATTGATTTCTCTAGCCAAAACCATGCAATATCAATTTCAGCTCTGGTGCCTATTAATATTCCATTCTGAACTCTTCCCAACTGATTTAAATCAATTCCATGGAAATGTCTGACTTAAAAATCGCTGACTAGATTCAAACACCTCCACTGAATATAGACCTATACATTTTGTAAGGACACTTACTGCAAACATTAACTTGAAACATTCATGTAAAAATCAGGGTAATTTGTTCTGGATGTACAATATCATAAGAATGTGTGGATATCAAAAATCTATATTTTGTACAGCAATGAAACCTTCACCAAATATTAATCAAGTGTTAGTTACTTACTTCCTCATGTTCATCTTCACTATCAATTCCATCATCAGATTCATTACTTAATTCTTCCTCCTCAAAGTCATCTTCATAGTTTCCTGTCAATAATTCTAGAAAAAATTCTTTAAAATGCACACTTGGTAAAATTTGCAGAAATTTATCAATAAAAAATAAGTTAATTCTAGAGAAAATAATGGACCAAGCAAAAATTATGCAAATATTATACTAAAAGTGTGTACCAAAAAGTGACGTGACTGAAATGTTCCATTTGTTTTCTTGAATAACCGCATTGTTAGGAAAACTACAGCATATTATCATAAATTGCCACAGTGACAAATACAAAGGGTATGTCTGATGAGGAATGCGCTCCTCTTGAACATCTCAGTTCCCACAGGGTGCAATACAATAACTCTGTAACAGAGTACTAGCGGACCCTGTGGTCAGAGAATATGACAATGAGTCAATGATAAATTAAATTTGACACAAGACTCACCAGGTGCTTTAATCTTCATTTTGTCCCCTCCGCTTGTCTTTATCTGAACTGACCCTGCCAGCCAATTTTTCCTGTGCACCTTACTGGGAGCTGTCTGTGCCCTCTTCTCTTTCTCACTCTGTTCCTGCTCCAATCGTTCTAATTCTGCCAGATCATGCATATCTAGGTTTCTCTTTTTGGCAATATCTGAAAAATTATTTATTGACTATTAGTCATTACTGTATAAATGTAGTTTATATAGGTACTAGTATATACATGTATTATCCATAATTGCAAGAGTATTATTTTAACTATGTTGAAAAAAAGCTTTTACACTACATGTTCAAATACATAATACTTATTCAATTCCACAACTTACCCCCTGCTGTCTTAGGCTTAGGAGTGGGTTTGATAGTCCTGGGGCTGGGGGTAATGGCCTTCCCTCCCATCCTGGACCTAGCACCTGTATTAGCTCCATTCACATACAGTGAGAACCCTTGCTCTTTCCTCTCAAGTTCAATTTCTTTATTATTTTTCTTCTTCAGTTTTTTCACCAATCTGTTTGAAGGAAAGAAGAAAAATAAATTAACTTATATGACTGGATTCATTTGTCTCTTGACACTAACAAGTTAGATTGAATGAAAGCATCCTCTAACAATAGGCTCAAGTGGTAACATTTACTTACCTATTTCTCTGTTGAAGTAATAGCAAGTATTCTTCATAGCCTGCTGGCACCTCTTCCTTTACTGCTTTAACCTGTAACAAGATTTGATAAGCTAGATGGACCACAAAATACACCTAACAAAAAGAACACCACCACTGCAACTATAATTCAAAAATTTTACCTGACAACAGAATATCTAAGTACTTTAGGAAAAATGTGTTTTCTGCTTACAGTTAATGTTGAAATATATATCTAAATTACTAAATAAATCTACGAATGAAAAATAAAAAACCCGCTGATAGAAAGAATGACAGTTGCACAGCACAAAACAGACATGACCACATACTTTTTCATCTTCACTGACTATGTGAGCTTTGGCATACCCTCCTTGGCCCCATTGCTTTCTCCCTCCTTCAATATAAGATAAAAAAGATAAATCAAACTTAATCAATGGTTGTCTTTCACAAACCCAGGCTCTCTGATATCACTTACTAGTAAGTTAAGCTTTACCCCAGTATGTAACGTCACTTACAAACGGTGTGCAGAACTGGTAGCACTGCTGCACACAGATTGAATAAAAAGACTAAAGCATTACCAAACTGGATCATGGACCAATACCAAACTTGACAAGGCAATAAAAAGATAAATATAGGAAAGCTACTACATACTACAAGGCGTAGTATATATGAGTTAAGTTAAATATTGCAAAAGGATCGATGAAAGATGTACGACATGTACGACGCTCAATCAGCTGTCAAAACTGGAAAACTTGGAGAATAGACAGACTGTAGACATAGAAACTGTAAGAAGATGGGGTTGTTGGCCAGGCCAGGTAAATGCAACTTACTTTCCATGGTAATCTCTCCAGGAAAATATCACAATTCACGTAACTTCATTCTCTAGCTTAACGATCAATCAAACATAAACATTGCTGAACGTGCAGGAAGTATTCAACATGGCGAGAATTGACCTACTGCGCAACCGCAAGTAAACTTCCTGTTTGTAAGCGTGGAACGTGAAACTGAAAGCTGGGTTGCAAATGGCAAAGATATTAAGGTAAATTATAGAAATATGCTCAATATAACATTGGCATGTTTTATTTACATGCATTGACAGTATGTATGACATGTGTTATCTTTGTAGTATGGGACAGAGTTCATTTGATCGAAATTGAATTCAGATGGCAATGTTATAACTCATAAGTTATTTGCATGTTTTAATTTTTTTATTGTTGGTATTTTATTGCACTTGCAGTGGAAAGGAACTCTCTAAATATAGAGACAGGAACACAGACTTGCCACAGAAAGGCGGACACAAAGACTATGCCCCTGACGGATCATGGCTACAAGACAAAAAACTGGAGAAAATTTTTTGTAGAAAGACGTGAAGTACTACAAGAAGAAAAAGTGGGCAGAATGTATGTATAAGATGTAGAGCAGTATATCAACAAACCTTGTGTACCATTCTTTTTTTAAGACAGCATGAGAATAAAAAAAAATTTATTTGTGTGTATTTAAGTTGTACTGTACCTCATTTTTTAAGTTGGATTTTATCAGATTTTGTCTGGTTCTTGGCAACAACAACAACAATAATAATGATTTTACAGTTATGGTGCCAACTTAAATGCACATGAACTCTCAATATAACTAGTTGCATTTCAGTGGTGCCTTGTGTCGAGGTGAATGGAAGCCTGAAGAGAGGGTTATCGAACTGAAACAAACTGTAAGTATATTGTTGTGCATACTGTGAAATCTATATAAAAAAATCATAATGCACCAGACAAGATTTATTGAAGCATTTATGCCTCACCCTATCAGCTAGTTTATCAGAAAGGATCTACTTGACTTGTCTATACCTCATATTAAAAGTAATGTTAATAATAAAAAAATGCAAAAGAGTTCATGCTGTAGTAACATCAAATAGTCACTTTTGTGACTTAATAACACTAACAAATGACTTAAGCAAAATCTCCATTGTAGGGCAAATTTTTTCACCACATGGGTTATGCTGAAGGTGACCACCTGTGCCTCTATCCAGAGGAGGCATTGTTCCTCATGGAAGTGGTAAGATATGGCTGCTTTTACACATATGCTAAAAAATAGTAACCCCCAATAACTGCATTTCAATCAATAGTCAGCCTGCTGTTAGTGTATAGGTCTTAGGAATATTGCCTATAAACCACTGATAAATAAGGTATTATTTTGGTTTGTATCTTGTAGTGCTCTCTAGAAGTCTACTATGCTGGTCTCTCACTGAGTATTCAACAGGCTTATTCCATGTTTCTGTCAGAGTCCATGACCTTGGGGGAGTACCAGACGTATTCTTATTTATCCCGGCTGGGTTATATTGTCATGAGACACTCTGGACCGTGAGTATTAAAATATATAATTTATGTCATTTACATTTTTATTATTGAATGTTTGTCTATGAGTTTGTGTTTGTGTATGTGTGTGTGTGTGCGTGTGTGTGTGTGTTTATACATGTGTATTATCATGCATGTATGTGCCTTTATTCCAGTGATATTGTTATTTAATGGCCACCTTTGGATTAACAAATGATACAAAATAAACATTTGGACGATCATTTATTCCCAGGTCTTCTGTGACAGCATATGAGAGGCAGATCAGATTGGATCAGCACATTAGTGACATTTCATACAGCAAAAAGAGAAAAAATATGGATGATGCAGGGAATACGGCTTCAAAATTAAGCAAAACTGAAGAAAGTTTGAATGCACAGAGTAGTGAGTTGTGTGACAAAATCCCTGATCAGACATCTGATGCCACTCATAACGATATACCAATTGCTTCTACTGAAAAAACAGATAAGTTGGAGGCTGGTACGCTTCCAAAAAAATCTGTACAACACTTCCTTCCATATACGATGTGGAACTTTGATGAAATCAACTTCCCAGATATTGGAAGAAAGGATTTGCAAACACATACATTGCAAATGATGCCTCCTCGAAAAAATTTACTCCCTTCTGGTGTGAAAATAAATCCAAATTCATGCATGGTAGATGTGCATAAATTACATTCCTCTGGTGAAAATGCCACAGGTGACAATGATGAAGATGATGATGGTGATGACAGTCATATTTATACAACAAATAACCTAACATATTCCCTGATGAATGCCTCAGTCATGAAGGCACAGGTGAAAGCTAAAAACTGGAGTGAATACAAGGCAGAGTGCAGGAAAATGGTCACAGATTTCAGGGTTGAGCAGTCTCCAGTTGGGGTGCTGTGGCAAGGAGAGGTCACCCCATTGGTTACACCTGACATGGCTAGTTGTACAGGTGAGTATGTCCAGCTGGAAACTTGAAATAAAGAGCTTCAGTTTGATGCCCTATACATATAGCATATTCCATCAAAAGCCTATGAAAATAGATTTTAAAATCTTTTTAATAAATACCCCGTTCACACTACGCTCAGTTATCCGGATAAGTTGCGAATTAGGTCACAATTCGAATAAATGCAGTAGTGTGAACGCAAGAGGATTTTGAAAATGCGCATTTTCAAAATCCTGCAAGCGAGGTGGATTTCTAAGGGCGATCCGGATAACTTACCGGAATCAACACCTGTACAGATCTTACTGCGCATGTGTGCAGATAAGTGCGGGTATCTATGAACGCTGGTTTATTACTTTAGCGATTGCACCAAACGTATTTGGAGGTCACCACTCACTACAACATGAGGAAACAAACTTATTTTGCCACCTTATACTTCTCAAGAATGCTGGAATGTCTTTTGAGTTGCATTTGTCGTCACAAATTTTTGTTGATATTTTAAGATTTCCTGTGTGGCGCATGCGCAAGTGTTCAAAACAGGAAGTTAAACCTGACATTTTCAACGTGGGATTTGGATTCGCTTACCGAGTGTGAACGCAATACCGAATCGGATTTCTTACGAAAAATCCGAATTATAGAAATGCGCATTTTGGCAACTGTAGTGTGAACGGGGTATAAGTTACATTAAGATGCAGAATTCTTTCATTTGGGCTCAGCGCTGTATATATAACTTTTTTACAGCTGACGCTTTCTTGGCATTATGTATTGGATACAGTCACTACAAAATGATGTGATCAATTTTTTTTACCACATAGTTGCCTTTTCATAAATTGACAGGGGGCCAACTTACCCCAGGGTCTAACTAGCCCCGGTCTCCCCTATCATATGAAAAGACAATAAAGAAACATTTTGGTGTACTTATAAAACTAGCATATAAAGACAAATATATATATATGATTATTTATGTTTTTCATAGGTAATTTACTAGAGCATCTTCAAGTTATTGAAAATATCCACCAAAATAAGAAGAAAGAGTAAGTTATTTTTATATATATTAGCAAGAAAAACAAGTAAATCAATAGTTTGCTTTAAGAAACAAAAGTTTTTTTTACAAGTTAATATCATTGGCTTAAAATTGTATTCGCAATTTAATATTCTGCATAAATTTTCTTTTATTTATGCTTCATCTTAATTGCATGTTTCAGAAAACTATCTGTAGTTACTGGGAGCAGAAAAATAAGTTTTGATGTATTTAAACCAGACTCCAACTTTAAAAAGTCCCAGCCAGGTCTTCCAGATCATAGGATATGCGTAATTAGGTAGGAAGAGTTTTATTATATTATTTATTTAACTTGTACATTTCAGTAAACGGGTAGATAGCAATTCTGATTTTTGTCTTCAGGTGCAGTGTACTCTTTGGGTTGATTTAAAGTCTAGACTAGAGAAGAGAGTATTTAAAATGTCCATATCCATACATTGCAGTTACATTACAGAAAACTTAGATTTAAAAGAACAACTATTTTGGCAAATGTCTAACATTTCAGCTCATCAGAAAAACCTCCAGACCTTGGTCAGTTGATTGGGTTACAGAAGCAATGCAGTGATGGTGTACCACTTCACTGGTCTGTGGTAGACCATGGAGATATAGCCTTCTATAAATATTGCTATACTTCCTTACCTGTTGATGTGACCATGGGCTAATATTTTGAGTGGCCACAATTTTCTGGACTGCAGAGGTGTGTCTTTGAGGAACATCTGTCCTTGTTCACTTTATGTTAAAAGGATAACAACATTTTGGCCAAAAAATGAATTTTCCTGGGGTAAATGACAAATTTCCCATACAAGTTTACCAATGGTTAATGAATGCATCTCTACAGAGCTAGTTCCTGTTTTGTTTTTTTGTTTTTTTCTAAAAAGATTGTTTTGTTTTTTTGTAATAATCTCTTAAGAGATAATGATCTCTTAAGAGATAATTACAGAGTTTAGCTATTTATGGAGGTCACATAGTCTGATGACAAGCACCAATTTCAGAATAATTGCTATAAATGCCGTTTTTGGGGTAAAATAGAATATATTATATTTCTATGAATTGTTTACAATTTATTTATTGTGAAATATAAATTTCATATGAAAAGGTGTAAGCCCTTTAATTATGAAAAAAGATGTTTGATAATGAATGCAGCAGTACTCTGACATGTTATACCACTGCCTAAATATGTTTTACTATTTGATATCATTAATTTAAATAAAACTGATTTACTTACAGTTTTCTTGAATGTAGTCTTTTCCTTTGTTTTGTTCATCAATTTTTTAAAGAAAAAATAAAACCATTAGACTTAGTCATAGTTATTTTTGATATTCACCAAGACTGATATGTTGACGAAGAAAAAGTAAAACTGATAATTTTTTTAAGGAATGAAATCATGTCATCAATTTTGCACCTCAAATGATGGTTTACAGTTAATAAAGTACATTATGAACTTTTTAGCTGTTAAAACAGCATAATTTGATAATTATTAAGTTGATAGAATTTAAACAACTTAAAGCAAAATACAAATGATGCGGAAATAAATAAAAATCTAGAATTTTTTGATGGTATGTGAGTGGAAAAGGTGTGCTGCCTTTGAGTGCGTCAGTTGTGGTAAATGTTTTTCTGTGAAGAACACAGTGCACCTAGCACAATTATATGCAAAGGGTCAGTGCCAAAGCGGTGATGTTTTGTACCAATCAAAACTATTCCAATTAAGTTTAGACAAAAATAAAAATACATCACTTACATTTATAATAAAAATAAAATCATTAATTTCAGTATAAATTGATTTTCAAAAAAATTAATGTGATTTTATCAACATGGCATTATTCAGTGCGAGGCTGCTTCTGTTACATGTGCAGTCTGGGGGTTTGGGTCACGTTGTAAAATATAAGTAGTAAAATGCATCTGTCATCGCGAGTAATATTGAAAACATGGTGCATAAGAGCATCTCAAAAAAGGTAAGTTGTCATATAAACCTAATTGGAGTCTAAGATTGTGATCTTCATTTTAAATTCTTTGCCATCTTTGCGTGCACATTTTGGACTGTACACATTTCAGTGTATTTGCAAGTAGTAATATTGTAAACCGCAATCAAGTATCAGTGATTAGTACTTACCTACAAATCAGCGACACATGTGCAATATGCCCTTTAAATTATTCATGTAATTACTCGATTTTTGATGTGTCAAAACTAAGTTGTAAGGTGGTGTAAATCAGTGCCTCTGCCGTTCAATGAGTTAAGGACATTATCACCCTTCTCCCAAAATCCTTATTTACTGCCTTACATACATTCTTTCAGGTAATAGATAAATCTTCAGTGTTCAGTGACTAAATTAATTACGATTTATACATATGTCATCTTACGGGTGTTGTCATAATTGCGATTTTGGTGTAAGAACTGAAAAATCCTTTTCTCAAATTTCTCTTTTACCTGAGCACCCACGATTTCTATTTCCACCCAAATTTAATGACGCTATTTAGTACTCTAAAACCCTGCCAGCAATTTTTTGAGTCTTCATTAAGATTTTATCATTGATAAAGCAAAATAATACCCTTGTTTAATGATAATCTGTAATTAACTCATGTTCATAACTCCATAACAAAAACATTTAAATCAAATTGCAGCATGGGATTGTAGCCCATTTAGTCTGAGTCATGTTCCACTCTGCCAATTTTCTTGATAAAATTTTGTTCAGGGGTGAAGTTATGCCCCATGCCAATTGCTATCTCACCTCGAAATAAAAAGGTGTTAAATTGATGGTTAAAGTTTTGAGTTGCCTATGCTTATACTGGTACATTGCAACAAGAAATATAACACCGATGTTTTGTATTTTCAAGGGTTTTTTTTTTCATTGTTTCAAATCAGCACAAAGATAGATGCATTATTGAATAATTAGATGC
Source organism: Lingula anatina (assembly GCF_001039355.2). The sequence continues at coordinate 796,492 of NW_019774291.1, forward strand.
TGAAAAAATTTCATTTTCGATATCTGGATGATAATAAAGGGTAACATTATCCTTAACAGGGGTTTATACTGTACAGCCTTTAAAAGCGATTGAATTTTAGCCCTGTGCCTTGAATTCAGTTTGTGGTCTGATAATTGCAGTTTGCCTTGAAAAGGGCTTAACTGGATTTGTCAGAAATTATTTTAAATCTTGTTATTTAGACCTGAATATAGACAATAATTTGCAGGAAGGGAGAATACCCTTTTTGGACACAATTTGATTTAATCATTTTCACGTTTCAACATTAATGTGTTTATTACAAAGTTTGAATGAAATTTTACTTGCCTTTTATGTTTGATATGTATACTAAATGACAGCACTAGTACAATCCTTCATTTGCATCAAAAACTCCTTAAAAAGTATTTGAATAAGAGTCTCAAAAGTCCTTGAGTTTGTTCTTAGCATTCCTGTATGAACCCAGGTTACCCTGTGTAATTGAATAACCTTGTGTGATACTTACCAACATCCATAACTTGACCTGTAGCTGATAATATATAAGTATACACCCTAAAGACAAATTTAGGTTGTGGCCTAGCTAGCACTTGGCTCTTCTCATTTCTCATTTCTGAATGGCCTCTTAAACTTAATGCTCTTTACCCTGTATGCCAAGAAACACGGGAGTTTGTATCAAGTTATTTTTATGGCTCACCATTTTTCTCCTTTTTATTTAGGTTGAATGTGCACCAAGTATGTTTGTATATACCTCAGAAGACAGCCAGTCCTTCTCCTGTATTGTATATAGGCCATAGGCAACACAGTATGTCAACAGTACGGTCACAATTACACCAGGAAGGTGTACTACCCCCAGCAGCAGTAGAAGGGGAAGAAAAGCCCATTTCGGATAAGATACAAAGAATTGTGGATGAAATTAGTGGACTCACACTAAAGGAAGTAGCAGATTTGAATTCATTATTAAAAGTAAGCAGTACATGTTGTATGTGTGTGAATAACCTGGACAAAAAATGTGTTAATGTATTTTAGATTTACTTTTAATATATCTTGTTACAAGCGTGAAACCATGTTTAAAAATTGTATGGCTAGGAAAAGGTTTCTAGTATGTGTTCATTTACATTTAATTAGTTATCTTTGTTTACTTGTTAGACAAGTTGTTACACATGGGTCATAACATACACACACTTAAAAATATCATCCAGTGTAAAATCTATTTGTTTTGGTGAATATTATTAATATTTTGAAGATGAAATAAGTTCAACACAACTTATAATTCTCGAAGAGTAAATGATTTATTTGCAGTCATTTTTGTATGGAAAATGAACGTAGTCAAGTAGTCCAATTTTCTTTATCTTTTCAGAAAACTCTAAATATAAGTGATGCCCCAGCTATGATGCCAATGGGCATGATGGGAAGTATGCCAGCCCAACCAGAAGAACCACAGGTAATGGCCATCATAAATATTCAAATGGACTGATGATAATGATGAATGTATCACTGTAAATAATCTGATGTTATTAAAGTGTTTTTATGTATTTGGTGTTGTTAGATCAGACAAAAATGTAACTTTGTGTACACATTACAATCTTCATTTTAGGAAGAGGAAGTAGCAACTCCTGTAGTTGTTACTGCTGTTCAAACTTCTTTTCAAGTAAAATTAACCGAATATGATGAAAGCAAGAAAGTTGCACTTATTAAAGAAATCAGAAGCACAGTGGAAGGAATGAACTTAGTACAGGTAAGTTTAGTTTACACACACACACTGCACAAGTCCATTTAGTGAAATACTTATTGTTAAGTTCAATTTGCAATTTGTGATAGGTTATATTACTTCTTTTATCCTAATGCCACTTATCTTCAAAATCCATGTCTTAAGGTTTAATGCTCTTTTTTGTATTACAGGCTAAGAAATTTGTTGAAAGTTTACCCCAAGTTGTTATACAAGACGTTGGCCAGGAAGAAGCAGAGACAGTGAAGAAAAAACTTGAGGCAGCAGGAGGTGTGGCACAGGTGGAATAAAATCAAAGGATTTGAAATACAATGGAAAAAAATATGAGTTCTCACTGGAATAAATTTTTGTGGAATGATCAGAGACACAGGGATTTTTCTAAAGCTTGATGTGCATTTTGGTCTTGAATAATACACACTCTTGTAAACCTTTGAGAGAACAAACAAGCATCCATGAGAATAATACACACTCTTGTAAACCTTTGAGAGAACAAACAAGCATCCATGAAAGGACAATAGGATGATCCTTGATGTGTTCACAAACTGATAGTGGGTTTTTGTGTATCATAAGGGATGGTATGCTCAGAGCAAAAATGCATGGCATTCCTGATGATTTATTCCACTTTTTAGAAGGCCAAGAAATAGACCGTAAAGTGTAGACCTTATTGTAACTATTCTCAAGTCAACTCTGCATGCAAAAATATGAAGAGTAGAAGAGAACAGGCATTATAAATTGAGTCCATTTCAAGTCTTTTGTTATGGAAATTTATTTACTGAAGAAAAATTGTATAGTTATGTTGCGTATACTTTGAATTATTAAAACTCTATCATTAAGTCCATCTCAAGTCCTTTGTTATGAAAATGTATTTACTGAAGAAAAAATGTATAGATATCTGTGGCATATACTTTGAATTATTAAAAATTCATTTATTAACTACGAGTATCAGAATATGTAATTTCTTTTGCATGAGTGATAATAGCAAATATAGATAATTTCATTTAACTGCCATTTTCAGTGCACTCTAATGCCAGATTGGGAGCAAAATCTGCTGTGAAAACATGGGGATGGTGGGGGAAAAGAGTAAATTCACCTAGTTACCAAATAGAGTCTGATTTTTTCCCCCATGCTAGTAGTAATAAACTGCAAATAATAAACAAAAGCTGGAGGATGCGATATAACATTTTATTCCAAAAATAAGTATCTGATTACTAGAACTGAACATGTGTTAAATTCAAGTAATTGACAAAAAAGAATGCTATGAAATGCTGAGGATTGCACAGTAATGGACTAATTGTTTGTAAATATAAGATTCTTATTCTGAATTTATGGCACTCAACTTAGAAATGAAATGAAAAATTTCTGTATAGTTGTGAAATGCATTTCTCTTGTACGGAGTATTAATACATTGTAATTGTTTAGACTACATTGATAATTATATATTTTACCCTCCTTATCAGAGGGACAAGAACAGATAATGCACATAGAAGGAAAAAGATCCCTTTTAGGCAAAATACAGCAACTATCAAGTTCATTCCACTTAAAAAGGAGGAAAACCCATTACTCGATATAAATATATAGTAGGTTTCCCATCTTCAAAAGTTGTACTTTTATATTGAACACATATGCTATGGCCATGGTCATTCATGTATGGTTTACAAAATAATGTGAAAAAAAAAGCATTTTCAATTCCCTTAATTTACATATGTGATATGATGGTTTTAATATTCCACATTAAGTTTTGTTCCCTTAATAGGCACGACAAAAGCAACTGCTGCAGTATGTTCAGGGAAGAGAAATGCTCCAATATGGAGTGTATGATAGCTGCTTAGTCTCAGCAAACTCTAGCTGTCAACACCATACATTCAGTGTCACCACTTCAAATCTGTCAGGTAATTCACACAGCAGCTTTCTAGAACAGTACACAGTTTCAGGAACACAGATAGTCACAACTTGAACACGGAGTATTCTGAATTCAGCTGTGTGTAATGTCCATCTCCTCCAGCTTCAGTTCTCCTCCAACATGCTCTAACCTGTACCGGGCCAAGTCTTTTCGGGTTACCATGCCAACAACCTAAATAAATAATAAATAAAATGCCTTTGAAACATGAAAAAGTACATAATATTGAAACTTTGAAAAAGGCCTACAAATAAAACAGGGCAAAATCCAAAATAGTCATCAACAGCCACATTTTGTATTTGGTTTTGGGAACAAGTTGAAATGTTTAGCATCTAAAGATTTTGACTTAACATTATGGCTTTTAATCCTTAAAATCTGCCACAGAAACCAAGTCGACTGATTACATATATCAAACTTTGAAAAACAAATTTTGCATAGTGATCAAAGAAAGGTGAATCAAAATTCCAACAGACATGCAACTCCATCCGTTTACCTTTTTGCTACATGCACATGCACACACACATATATATGCGAGCTGCATATTTACCTGGTGTGTATCATTGATAACTACTATGTGCCTCAATCCTAGACCTCGGAACAACTTGAAGATCCTTGGCAGGGATGCTCGCTGATGATCCAAGATTTACAATATATAAGAAAAACATTTTGATTAAAAAAATTTAATTCATCATTGCTGTCTAATGTTAGAGCACACAATGTTATTAGTTAACACAAAGCAAGATGTCCAGACATTAGTCACAAAAAATCAATAAATCTTTTACAACATACTCAATTGAATATAACTGATCATCTTCAAATGGCATTTCTATTGTTACGTGTTTCATGTAAAAGTAATTTAATGAAAATTCACACACTTTACCATAAATCTGCCAGTGCTTCAAAATCAAACTTTAGGTGCTAATATTCTATATTATGTTTCAACAGTTACATGAACAAGTATCTTAATACCGGAAAATAGCCATTTTTGGCCAGTGCTGTGTTAGATTAGATAGAGCGCCACTCACGTCAGACACAGTGTATGGTGATGGATTCATAAATGGTCTGAGATCCATGGTGCACTCTCTTTCGTGAACAGAAATATTGATTTGCTAGATGATAGACAAACAATTGTTAATGACTATATATGTGTACACTGAACCTACATCTAAAATGTTCAAACCCGACGCAACTAATAATTGTATTAGCAACTTCAAGCCAAACTGCACTTTGTAGTTAATCAACTCCATCAAAGATGGCTATTCAAATTCTGTATCGTCTTCTACTGCCAGCCTTCTACAAATTGAATTTTTCCATTTTTTATCAAACATTTGAAATTAATATCCACAATTATTTGTTATCATTTTTACTTTTTATCTTCTAGGTAAGTTTCATATCAAGAGTATACCTTGATATCTGGAAATCTAGGGTACTGGTTCCTGAAGTCTTTTGAACTAAGTTTGGTAGTGTTGCAAGGATTTCCATGTGGATCTTTAAAGACCTAATATGAAAGATCAAAATACATGCAAAATTAGCCCCATTTGGTAATGGCTAACCCACACACACAAGCACAAAAAATCTTTTCATATTATCGTCATATTTTATGAACCTTTTTCAAAAATTAAAATTATAGGCTTTTTTATTTCAATGCATCTGTTTGGAAAGTGCAAAACAATGTCCCCATACCTTGTTTTCTAGGAGAACAAGCAACTGGTCCCTCAGAATTAATCCCTTGAAGACACCAAAGGTTGTATTATCATCCTGAAATAGAAGATAGTAAAGTATTTCTACCTAATAGAGCTATAATACCCACATTTGGACAACAAATCTGAGAAAATCAACATGCTTAACTGAGAAATAATTAAATAACATATTTATGGTTTATTAAAGATAAGCTGTAAAATAACGTTGAAGCCGATACTAATGGGATTCAATCAAAATGCATCTAGAATCCTTTAATTTCTTACAGCATCAGGGTCATACTCATCCACCACTGGGAAACCATGGTGGGTCTCCTTCTCCAGCTTCTCTCTGATACGCCCAACTTTCTCCACTGTTCTAAACGTGGTCACAGGATGACTCATTACTTCACTGAAAATAAATATTTTTACATACAAATAATTCCAATCTACATAGAAAAATAGGTAGGATTCTAATGCTAATCAGCCACTCATCCTATCTGAAAATATGAGCAGATTTGAATTTTAAAATATTATTTATGAAACTTCATTTATTGGCATTTCACTGGCAAAAGATCAAAAACATGCAAAAAAAAAAAAGTGACACCAATTTTAAAATTATGTACATTAACTTTATAATCCATACATAATGCAATAAATAAGTGTTATGTGCAATATAATGCAAAGCAGTGGATTTAATTCATAAAACCACACACTACATGTGAATCCCTGGTAAGTAAAACAGACATGAAAATAAATGTACACAATGTACACTCACCAGGCCAGAACATTTGATGATAAAGGTGGGGGCTCCCACTGTATCATTGGGACTGCCATCAACTGGATGTGGATGTCATAAATACCCTGGAAATACCATGGTACATTTGGTGGAATAAATGGCATAAAAAAATGACAGTAATGAAAGCCTGTGAAAGTTTGTAAGGACAACACTATAATATTGGGCCTAATTTTCCCTTAAAGTAAAATAAATTCAATCAAACTCAAAATAACTTGTAGAGAATATAGCTTTTCATGTTACAGACAAATGCACCACAAGCATTTAAACATTTGCTGCATAGCCATCATGTTGCTTACCTCATTGAAATAGTCTCCTACCCATTTTGCCATCATTAACACCAACATGATGGGAAGACCCAAGGACAAGTTGCCAGTGGCCTCTGTGATGATCACAGTCAAACTGATTGTCATGCGTACCACACCCCCTGTAATTACAACACTTGATCATTAGAACAGGACGAAAGTGTTTTCTTTCCAGCGTTTCTTCTGTACAACAGTAAAATTACATTGAGCAGATGAATACATTATTGACTTTGTGATTCCAACAACAACACATATCTCAGTTAAAGCACAGTACTTCTCAATGCTCAAATATTTCCATAATGAAATACTTCATTTGCTAAAAGTAGAAATAATAATAATAATAATAATAAATAAATAAACAAATGAAAAAATAATCTAATATAATGTTTAAAAAAACATGTCTGATATTGAATATCCCCTACCTAACTGGGCTGCTGCTCCGAGTAAGGCATACTTCCCAGGGTCCACCCATCCCTGGAAACACAGCAGTTTTAATTCATAATCAAGGGCTATATATTATTAAATCGTTCCAGGTAAGCATTCATTTAAAAAAAACATGTCAAACAGATTATGTATATCTAGATATCTAACATTATATGAAATACATAAGTTTTTCTTAAAGTTTAATTACTGTATCATTTTGCAAAAGTCAAGGTGGTGATTGTCATATTGCTAGATATATATATATATATACTAACATTAAAATATTCAAGAAGTAGAAATGCAAGTTCTAACATTTCTCCATTTTATTTAAAACAAAAACAAAAACTACACATTATGACAGGGGAGCTTATTTTTGGAACCATACTGACCAAGCATTACTTCTTTGTTATACTTAAATGTTTTCACATCTTTTTTTATATTTAAATATATTTCACAATCTAGTCAAAAGCTGTCACCTGATTTGGAAATATCTGTGCCAGGAAAATGCCTACAAGTCTCCCCCATGCAGCTCCCGTGAGGAGAGCAGGGATAAAAAGACCACTGGACACAGCCAGGCCATAGGTCCATATAGACAGGCAGAAGTACACTAAAAAGAACACACTCAGTGTCAGGGGCTGGTAGCTGTCTGAAAAAGACATATTTCATTATTAATGAAAATATGCAATAACATTTATTCATTTAACCAATAATACTTTAACAGATTCACTAGAAAAGCCAATACAAGTTACCATGTGACAAATCATTTGAGATCTATTTTACGAGAAAACAAAGACATTAATTCTGTTTCTAATATAATACTCGACAAAGAAAATTCACCAAAATTCACCAAGTCCAATAGTTTACAGACACCAACTACCATAGATAATAATACATATCAACACAGAAGAAAAATGATCATGATTTCCCCAATATTTTGTATTAAAACTCGGTATCATTCTGAAATACTTCAAATTGTACAATGGTGCAACTTACTGTTGGGATCATGGAACAAACTCTTGACACTTGCTTCTGGTGTTTGGAAAAATAATGCTGCCAGACCATTGAATTCTCCATCAGAACAAAAGAACTGAAGAAAAACACAGTCATTTAATGTTTATTGTACAATGAACTTTCTGGCTTTGCTGTAAACTGAAGAAAGGTCGAAATGCATGAGAGAAGGGTAAAAGAAACATTGGATGAAAATCCAACAGTGGATACCAAATGGGACAAATCTAGAAACTGGAGACCTATTACAATTGAGTCAATGATGTCAAGACTACACTCAAGAATACTACGTGAAAGAATTGGAAGGTGCATCTCTTTATGCCGGAGGCAGCAAAACTATCTTCTGCCCTAATGCAACAGTTCTTAAAACATAACATGATCCAGTTCAAACAGACTATCATCAATCTAACACACCCCTACCTGTACAGGATGCTCTGTGGGGTCATTCCCCAGTGGAGAACAGTCAGTGATGAAATACATTAGCACAAAGGCAATCATTGCAGTGATTCCAGCCACTATCATGGCTTCAACCACTTTGGTGGATTTTCTATACACATGCCTGGATAAAATGGTTAAAAGATTTATCAACAAAGCTTACTGAAACAGATATTTATGAACAGGAATGTTTTTGTTTTGTTTATAATTGGTTTCCACTATTTTTCAGCCTCAACATGAAGACCTCAATACATATTTTTCAATGTCATTTTTAATACACAGTTTTTGCAATATCACATCTCAAATATCTATACTCATATATCTACTTGCCAAGATCTCCAAATAAAATGGAGAAATAAATGAAGACAAGCTCCATCATCTTCAACAGAGTCTGACATATTCTCACCTCATTCTAAACACAGATAGCTTGTGGTTGATCATGTTGAACAGAGCACCAAACAGACCACCTTGAAAATAAGGAGAAAAAAAAAACACATGACAATAAATTAAACTATGTCCATATAAAAAGTTACATGGATATACACCAAATCATACTCACATAGTATTATAGCAAAGCAATGGCAACATTTCGCTGCATGAAGATCATCTTGTAAAAAATTAATTTATAATCAAACAGGTTCCATTTTGATCAACTTCACCCACCTATGGCCCCTATCATCAGAAATATAGGTATCTCTACTCCATTGTAAGTGACTGAGTTAAACTCCCCAAAATTGATGAGTCCAGGGTTGGACAGGTCCCAGGGATGACCCTTGACATAGCTGAGCACTACATTAAGGGTGAAGGTGGAGATGAAGGAGGCAAAGAACTGGAATGGGGAAAAGAATATGTAGATTCTGATGTAGATCTAACCTTTTACAGAGGTAATCAATACACAGGTATCAAACATATTTAGAAAGCATTCTTGTAATAAATTCAATGCACTGACATATATACTGTATCTCCCTAGAACTGCTTATTAATGCTGTTGAAGAATTTAAAACATTCACCAAACAAAATGCAAAGGCGTACATGAGAAGAAAGACTGAACCATGACAATTCAGTTAACTTACAATTCTCCACGTTAAGGACTGGTTCCAGTAGCTGGCGCCCTCCTCCAAGCTGAAAAGCACCCCACCCACAGGGGCACCAAAGGCTGCAGAAACACCAGCAGCAGCACCACCAGAAACAAAATCTCGCTTTTCATGATCAGTGCGAAAGTATTCAAACACCTGCAGTTAAAATGTAACACTAAGTATGACAAGAGAAAATCAACTTGAGAAGCATAACATACAAGAGGTATAATATTCTTACATAATATATACTAATGCGGCATTCTCTAAAATCATCTAAATATAAACCACAGTTACTGTCATTTTTCCAACTATAAAAACCTTCAAAAATTCCTTTGCGTTTTTTCAGATGTGTGGAATTAGATATAACCAAGACAGGTATTCAAACCTGTGGCCACAATGTACATTTCATAGAAATGTCCAGACATTTTCTCAGAAATATTACCCTGAAATCTTTATTAAAAGTTGCAGATCTTCCTTGTGAGATGCCTGCTGCTATCACAGCTCCACTGTGAATCATTGGCCCTTCCTGGAAAATATTTTGAAACAAAGTAAAGCCAGTTAACTCTACAGAAAGCATGTCATTTAGCAAATGTAAGTGGGCATGTGGTTCAACATACACTTCAACATACACTTCATTTTTTGTATATCTATCGTTACAATTAGCATTAATTTAAACAGACTAAAATGAATTTAAAAACAGACTGTTTCCAGAATGAACATATGTTATAATTTACAAAATTAAAATCTCTACATGAGTTTAAATAACATTTAAACTTTTATTTAAACAACAAAAAATACTTGTAGCACCCTTAAACAAACCTTCCCCACTGCCAGTCCTCCAACCACAGAGAATACGACTCCAATACATTTAGACACCAGAGTTTTGATCCTTACGACTCGGGGGATTTTAACTCCATTTAGATAGCATTTGATTTGGGGAATACCACTACCTCCTGCCTGGGGCTAAAATACAAACAAATGCATTTTATAAATAAACATTTTGTTTTCACAAATTATTTTGTACAATTTCTTTTGTTTGTAAGCTCATGTAAACTTGAATAGAAGAGGGAGATACACTGCATTTCACTTAATTAAATGGGAATAATTCAAATTGTAAATAAAGAAAGACTTAAAAGACCCAACATACTCTTATGAGCCACATAAATGTCATACCTCTACATATGCCACCAGTATAGATGCTATGAGGACTGCTCCTGCATTCAGGGACACAAATAACACAAATGGTATAGACAAACAACTGTTGTTGATACATTTGTTTATATCTGTGCTGTGTCAAGGAGATTTCACAACCAAAGATATTTTTTACAACTAGTCTTTGTTGTCCTTTTTGGTGATAAAAAGCAACCGAATTTAGTACTGAAATTAATATGCATGAGTTTTGAGAAATTAAAATGAACAACTGTACCTCTAATTATCAAAACACAGAATTATAAAATTTCTGTGTGACATCATCCAGAAGAACAGTTTATATTAAAAAATATGGCTGATGTCACACAAAAATTTTATAATTCTGTATTTCAAACTCAACATTTCTATAGGTAAAACAAAGGATACAATCTGTTATTAGTTTATATTTGAGCTGTGATAATAAATCAATGAAGTAGTCTATGCCTGATGCTACAATCCCTGTGAGAATTCCAATAAGACCCATTACCAGCCATCTTGCCAGGTTCTTCTTCACTAGAAACTGAAGTAGATTAAAAATCAGTTGACATTTTGCAGTATTCCTGTATTAATGCATCCAGTCAACTAATGTAACTGTTGTTTATTCCCACACCAAACAAACACCCAGTCTCCTGCACCCCTCTTGAAGCAATCAAATCTTAGTTTGTTATAATATACACCTGTATCTAATGTTCCAGTAAGATGTGACATATGGAGACCCCAAAAAAATACAAAATGACAATCAATATCTTTCAATCTCTCATACATTATAACTTATTGACATACTTAATTGGTGTGATTTATAAGAAAGGCACAAGCAATCAACTTACCCTGTATCCTTTTGACTTTTCTTCTCTCTGGTACAACTCATTTTCACAGGTGTCATAATCCAGAGTCTGAAATAGAGCACATCAATATCTTTATTAACTATGATGAAAACAGTGACCAAATATTGTGACAAAGAAAATAAAGGTATGTAAGTTTGAATTATTATTACATATCACCCAGCAAAATGTAAGCATGACATACATGTTCTTTAATATTACCAAGCTGCACAGGTATAATAATGTCTACATTGTATTCAAAGGCATTAAACATAATTTACCAGACCTATAATTTGATCGTAAACTAAAACTACATGCTTCCATATGAAATTAGGATAAACTTCTTTAATTAAATATTTCACAAAGATTCAATAATGGATCTTTTCATCAATCTTATAAAATACCTTCATTTCACTATGTCAGCAGTCAAATAAACCAGACTTCAAATGAAAATTAGAATATTTGATGAATTTTACCTGAAACCTGGCACTGAGCACCTTGTGCTCCTCCAGCAGCTTCGGGTCTTCTTCATCTTCCTCCTCCTCCTGGTTCTGGTACCTTCCAGAGGTCTCAATGTACGGCACACTCCGCCTGTATCTGTTGCCAATTCCCTTGTTCTCTGTACTTGTGTTTAATGTATATTGCACCTGATAACAAATAATGACAATATTATAGTCCGCTACAATATGGTGTGGCATTTGTCATTTTGATTATTGCACCCTTGAATTTTTTTTGTATTTTAGAGGTCGAACGGTGCCATTTGGTACAGTTTAGAACTATGATTCAGCTGGTCAAAATTCTGATTTCAAGTATTGGTGAGATTCTTTTCAGAAATCAAAGGGAGGGTCACGACCCCACTGACCCCCCCTCCCCCTGAAATCTGCCACTGTAGTCTTTCAGCTAAGCGTTTATAGTAAGGTTGGGTGATAACCATGAATTCTGTTTTACCATAATTCATTAAACTTGAATTTTCTTTTGTTCATCTATCCTTGCAAATCTGAAATAGCATTTGTCATTTTGATTATTGCACCCTCAAGCTCATAAAAATCACAGTGAAGATATAATTAGCTAGCTGTCATCTGCATAAAGTATGTGATGGCCAATTTGATGATATCGAAGTAGGGCCCCAAGGGCAGGGTGTAAATGTGCAAATTTGTTTCTGAAGCTTAAAATACCTTAAAGCCTTCTATGGAATATATATGAGGATGTCATTAAATATGTGAATTTTTTTCTTTTTGGCAAATTTTTGCAATATGGTATAATATTGTGGTTTTTATAGGTTCATTCATTGTCCAATAAACATGCCAGCAGAAAGTACCCCCCCGGGCTTTCACCAAATCTCTCATTTATAAGTGAAAATGAAAAAATCCCTTTCATTTTCGATTCATAATATGATAATTACCAACAGGTAAAATACTTTTGTAAACGAGATTGAATTTTGTCAATATTTGCAGTAAAACAAAATGATCAAGGAAATGCACAAGTTCAAGATCTTAACATCAGGTGAATTATGTGGGAGAGTACCATGTCCATGATTTCTTACACATGAGCCAATAAGGTGCCCATGCACACTTGATGCAAGTGCTGTGTTTGACAGCGAAACATGCAGTGATGGACGAGTGTTCAGCAATAATAACAAAATGATCAAAATTTCCAGCACTTCCTCAAAAGTGGTTATGGGAAATTAATTCGATGAATAAATATACCCACTTCTATGCTAGCATCTGGTTGATATAAAACTCTCTGCGATGGCAGCAAAGGAGTTCTTTCACCAAATCCCCGAACAACATTTCTATCCCCCATCCTTGTCGCATGATCAGATGTCAACTGCTTGAAAATTGGGTCAGTAGCATGTCAAAGTACAAATCAAATAGAGGTCGCTGCGCACGCGTCAAAAGCGATCAGCATGGCGGACGATGATGATCCAGTGGTTCACGAGGTCAGTATCACTCTGCCCATGTTTTCGACATGTCATATCAAGTATTTCTTTTCAGCATAAAAGTGCAATGCTCTATCAGGCTAAAGGTATTATTCTTGTTATTTTTTAAATGATTAACTGCGAACTATATGTCATACCTGAGCTGGTTTATTACAATATCTTCAACAATATTTCATCACGACACTCCGCTGTCTAGATAGTGATTGATGCCACATCCAGAGTGTCACTGTCATAGTCAGCCTCGAACAACAATTTTGGATAGCAAATTCTGTCCACTGATATATGAAGTCCATGGGTTTGATGCCAATACCCCCCCTCCCCCCACCACACACACACACACACACACACACACACACACTAAGATCTCCCCCAAAAACTACCCCACACAAATATAAGAAAAGTAATAATACTGTCTAATACTTACATGTAAATTAATTTATTATTATAATTCAAAATTCAATTAACATATTCTGTTAATCTCTATTCTGCAGGTGGATGTCCTCTTATCAAAAAGTCTTGCAGAAAATCTTTATTTATTCCAAGTAAGTAAATGTCTTTCAAAGGAAAAGGTTACTGTGATTGGCATTTATACATTAATATTGAAATTGCTTGGAACACAATATAGTTACAAATTGATTATCATATCATCATCATCATTGTTATTTTGCAGTATCCAGTTCGCCCAGGATTTATGCCTTATGATGAAGTCAGACACTTGAGTGCTAGAATCAAACCAAAGCAACAGAAGGTATTACGTTCTTTTAATAATACAGTAATTCCTGGATATGTGTGAGCTAGAGCATATGCACCTACACATGTGCAAATACATGCAGACACTAAAGGGCCTGATATGAAGTGAAAATTGCCTTTTTAATCGTGTGCTCTTTTAGAATTCAAATAAAACAAGAATTATGATGTAAACAGCATTAAAGGCATGCAATGACAGTTCCTGTAAATGTATTTAGAAATTGGCAGTATTAGATTTGGACTGTTGAAGCATGGGTTAATTATAGAAGAATTTGCACATGGTAATTTGATTATTGTCTTAAATTTATAGGTTGAAATGGAACTTAGTGTTAACACAAGAAGTCCCAACTATGCCATTAGTAAAGGAGAGCAGGTGGCCCTGAATGTGGATGGACCACAAGGAGTTGGAAATTATTATCAGAGGTATTTTAAAGGAATAAATAATATCTATAGAATTGAGACAGGTATTTAAGAAATGATAACATATGAAAATTACAAATAGTGCAGAAAATGTCCTCAAAAGTTAGAATCTGTGCTTTTAGTTATTATTTTGTTTAAGATTATTGTTATTATTCTGTTTCTGTTCCAGTGGAATGATGGACAAACAGGTGCTTGCTTCTGAGCCAAGTGTCATATCCACATCCAGATATGCAGTTGGTGTATTGAAAGATGGTAAAGAAATACCTTTGTTCTAAATAATGCTTTATTGAGACTAAACTGATTCAGGAGGGGATGAATAGGTCTAGCTTTGCTATATTTTTGTTAGTATATTTCTGACAGATGTGTTGAAGACTGCAGAAGCAAACCAAACCAAGATGAATGTCTTAAAACAGGTTTTAAAATTACATGTAGTACATGGCAAGAGGTGGTCTGAAACTTGTTGTGCAGTCATAGGGATTAAATGTATATCATTAGAAAATGTGTCCTAAAGGCTTATACTCCATGAACCTTGTCACAACTACCATTTTTCCATTGTCTAGGTGAACTTCATCTGACCCCACTCCACGGCTGTGTACAGCTCCACCCCAGCTTCAGCTATTTAGACAAGGCAGATAACAGAGAGAAAGACACAGCAGATGCAGGTGGGAAATACATAAGATGTGAATACATAAATGTGAATAAGATGTCCTTTCATGGTAGATTTTGTTAATTGTATACAAAATTGAATATGTTTCTTGTATAGTACTTTAAAGTATAAATACCAGATTTTTTCTTGCCATTATTATAACATTACCATTACATTTTTGTAACCAAATACGTAAGGGTAAAGTTACAANCCCATGTTTTCGACATGTCATATCAAGTATTTCTTTTCAGCATAAAAGTGCAATGCTCTATCAGGCTAAAGGTATTATTCTTGTTATTTTTTAAATGATTAACTGAGAACTATATGTCATACCTGAGCTGGTTTATTACAATATCTTCACCAATATTTCATCACGACACTCCGCTGTCTAGATAGTGATTGATGCCACATCCAGAGTGTCACTGTCATAGTCAGCCTCGAACAACAATTTTGGATAGCAAATTCTGTCCACTGATATATGAAGTCCATGGGTTTGATGCCAATACCCCCCTCCCCCCACCACACACACACACACACACACACACACACACACTAAGATCTCCCCCAAAAACTACCCCACACAAATATAAGAAAAGCAGTGTTTGAAATTATCGTTATTGTCAGCATGCAGGTATCAGACTGGACAGTTTTTTAAACAGTTTATCATTGTGAGGTGTAATAGCTGTCTACTACTTACATGTACTAGTATATTAATTTATTATTATAATTCAAAATTCAATTAACATATTCTGTTAATCTCTATTCTGCAGGTGGATGTCCTCTTATCAAAAAGTCTTGCAGAAAATCTTTATTTATTCCAAGTAAGTAAACGTCTTATAAAGGAAAAGGTTACTGTGATTGGCATTTATACATTAATATTGAAATTGCTTGGAACACAATATAGTTACAAATTTATCATCATCATCATCATCATTGTTATTTTGCAGTATCCAGTTCGCCCAGGATTTATGCCTTATGATGAAGTCAGACACTTGAGTGCTAGAATCAAACCAAAGCAACAGAAGGTATTACGTTCTTTTAATAATACAGTAATTCCTGGATATGTGTGAGCTAGAGCATATGCACCTACACATGTGCAAATACATGCAGACACTAAAGGGCCTGATATGAAGTGAAAATTGCCTTTTTAATCGTGTGCTCTTTTAGAATTCAAATAAAACAAGAACTATGATGTAAACAGCATTAAAGGCATGCAATGACAGTTCCTGTAAATGTATTTAGAAATTGGCAGTATTGAAGCATGGGTTAATTATAGAAGAATTTGCACATGGTAATTTGATTATTGTCTTAAATTTATAGGTTGAAATGGAACTTAGTGTTAACACAAGAAGTCCCAACTATGCCATTAGTAAAGGAGAGCAGGTGGCCCTGAATGTGGATGGACCACAAGGAGTTGGAAATTATTATCAGAGGTATTTTAAAGGAATAAATAATATCTATAGAATTGAGACAGGTATTTAAGAAATGATAACATATGAAAATTACAAATAGTGCAGAAAATGTCCTCAAAAGTTAGAATCTGTGCTTTTAGTTATTATTTTGTTTAAGATTATTGTTATTATTCTGTTTCTGTTCCAGTGGAATGATGGACAAACAGGTGCTTGCTTCTGAGCCAAGTGTCATATCCACATCCAGATATGCAGTTGGTGTATTGAAAGATGGTAAAGAAATACCTTTGTTCTAAATAATGCTTTATTGAGACTAAACTGATTCAGGAGGGGATGAATAGGTCTAGCTTTGCTATATTTTTGTTAGTATATTTCTGACAGATGTGTTGAAGACTGCAGAAGCAAACAAAACCAAGATGAATGTCTTAAAACAGGTTTTAAAATTACATGTAGTACATGGCAAGAGGTGGTCTGAAACTTGTTGTGCAGTCATAGGGATTAAATGTATATCATTAGAAAATGTGTCCTAAAGGCTTATACTCCATGAACCTTGTCACAACTACCATTTTTCCATTGTCTAGGTGAACTTCATCTGACCCCACTCCACGGCTGTGTACAGCTCCACCCCAGCTTCAACTATTTAGACAAGGCAGATAACAGAGAGAAAGACACAGCAGATGCAGGTGGGAAATACATAAGATGTGAATACATAAATGTGAATAAGATGTCCTTTCATGGTAGATTTTGTTAATTGTATACAAAATTGAATATGTTTCTTGTATAGTACTTTAAAGTATAAATACCAGATTTTTTCTTGCCATTATTATAGCATTACCATTACATTTTTGTAACCAAATACGTAAGGGTAAAGTTACAAAACAGTCTGCGTTTGCTGGGAAGGCAACAAAAATGCCCAATCCGTAATTGACATTCGCTTAGTTTAAAAAGTCTATGGATAATTATTTCTGGATTTTCTATTTGAGCTGATGCAATTAGGGTAGTTTTTATGAAATGTTAACTAAAGGGCAATTATTTATTCAGGGGAATCCTCTCAGGATGAAGGTGAGGAGGAGGCCAAACCAGTGATGGTTCGCTTTGGTCGCCCCGAGTCTGATGAGGCTAAGGCCAGACGTTTAGCATCATACGAATATTTGAATAAGAAACAGGAGGAAGAAAACTGGGTTACTTGCAGATATAATCAAATCCAAGTAAGGCTGATTCTAAAGTTCCATTAAAAAGTTTTGTGCAGATCCTCAGAAAAATGATAATAAATTTCCATAATTATTTATGCATGAGGCATTACATTAAAATTTTCAGTTAAGTGCAAATATACCTCAGCTCATGAAAAATGTTCATCTTTAAATGATACTCAGTTTGAAGGCTCTTCTGATACATTGACCATGACAATAGTGCCCCTCTTTTATTCAATCTAAAGGATGAAAAGGCTGAGCAGGAAAGGCTGTTGTTGTATGCCAACAGTGGTAATGAGATGACAGAATTCTGCACTCCACCACAAGAATACCTCAAGCAGCTCATGCCAGAAATGAAGAATGTTGAAGAGTTAGTATCCAATTAATACAATCAATATCTTGAGTTAAATTATACCCTTTTGTTTGCAGTCAATATTAATTTTTATTTATAAGATTGTTATTAGTTTGTGTGTGTGTGTGTGTTGGGTTGGAGTTGCTTTAGTTAAATAAAGAAGCGATATGTCAGTTAGATCAGTTAGATGTATAGATGTATAGATAGATAGGTATTTATTTATTTATTAATTTATTCAAGTTATTTGTTTGTTTAATGAAAAAGAATAATTTCCTCTGCAGAGAAAAGCCAGCACTTCCCAATAATGTACTTGCTATGAACCAGCTGAAGACGATGCCTCTCAGTGATCAAGTCAAAGCCTTACTTATAAATGGTATGAAGTTGCTCATTTTGAGGATTTCTCTCTACTGGTATTTTTTAGTTTGAAAACAACATTTTCTTCTGCTTATATGAAAGTCTATATTGATAGTTACCTAATGTTTACCAATTTTAGGCCATGGCAATTGAGATTTGTGATCATTAACATTGATTAATAGAAGGTTGATCTTTGGAGTAAAAACATTGTGGTTCAATTATCAACTGTTGTTTCTACTCACTTAATTGTAGCTAAGGTTATCAAGTTCAGCCAACTGATGACATTCCTTCCAAGGGGCACTGATGAAGATGCTGCCATACGTTCCCTGCAACAAGTGGCCATGATGGTTCAGGGATGCTGGGTAGTGAAAAGGTAAAATGTTTAAGATGTTTGTTTAGGTACTAAGTCTTTTTTCTTTATACTTTTAGGGATTGAAATAAAGTATCATCATGTGGAGAACTTGTCAACATGTCCAGACATACTGCTGAAGTAAAAGTCAAATGTGTGGAAGAGTTGCAAATGGTTTATATCAGATGTGAAAGTTTGATAATAAATTTTGTAAAGTATTTTTTGTATTTCAGTGAAGTTCTTTATCCAAAGGATTCTTTCAGTGCTCATAGTGGAGTATCAGCAGAGGTGCTCAGTAGGGTTAGAGATTATGTGGTGAGTGTTCTTATCTGTGAAGAAGTGGTGTAATCACTTCCCGAATGTTATCTGAACTTACATATTGTAAATTTTTGGCATATATGATTCTGATATGAGGTACATAATAATAAAATGTTTTATCTTTTTTCTTGTAGCTGATAATTTTTGTCTTATTACAGATGTGGAAGTTTACTCAAAATCGTTATGTCACAAGAAAGGAGATCTCGTCTGTTGTTAGAGTAAGTTTATCCATGGAGAGTAGCTTGAAAGCTGTAATTTTTCTTAAAACTCTTTGTACTAATCCATATACTGAGTAACTTTGAACTATACTTCTAAAAAATGATATACAGTATGCAAATATTTATCTGAATAGGACTAATATTGATATGAATGCATCACAATAATAAAAAGGTGCAAGTGAGCAATATTTATACTTAAAATAGTTTGTAATATCTTATAAGATTATGATAGTACTATAATACTGACAAAAGTCACACTTAATTAGTTCCCATTTACTTTCAGATGCAGTCTGAAGATTTAAAAGACATTTTAGAGCAAATGTCAAAGATGAAAGTGCACCATGGCTGGGAATTTGTGTGTGGATTTGATGAGGATTTTGTTGACAGGTTGGTTTGTCATAAAAGTCATTTACACTCTGAAAATGCAAAATAATGGAATTTGAGTTTACCACCTGTCACCCACATTGAATGATTCTTCATATAATACACAAGAATGTTACTTTGAAAGTATTCTAAGGTTTAGCTCTGCATTATCTTTGAAATATTACATTACAGAAACCCAGAGGTAGTAAATAGACAGAACAAGTTATGGGAATTAAAAATCCAACAGATAACAAAATCATTTAAAGCTGCCAAAGAGACTCCTGTTTCCCCAGAGAAATCTAAACGTAGAAGAACAATATCCCGTTCACGAACAAAGTCTGGGAGTGGGATGTCAGACTTAAGTGATACGGACATTGCAGATGGTAAAGTTAAGACAGAAAGACAGAGAAGGCAGTCAGGTGCTGGGGACAGACAGAGGAGAAAGTCAGGACATGCCATGGAAGTTGATCCTCCAGCCGCAGAAAACCATGTCAGCAATGGTCCTACAGATAACACAACAAATGGTGCTGCTGTGTTAAGTCCAAGTACTCAAACGGACAACACAAACAATACAACCTCTGTTGAGCTGAGAACAGAGCTTACAAACTTTATCCAGGAAAAGCTCTATAGTCGTTATGTCCTGACATTAAGTGACTTGAAAAAGTTATATCAAATGAAATTAGCTCAGTGTGCCCCTGGGCACGTTTTGGCAAGTGGTGTCACTGATCACCTGCTACAAAAAACTGTGATAGAAGTGGGTGGGTCACAACTCCAAGTCCAGGTAAGATATTCTTTTGTAGTTTCTGTTATTATGTAAACATTGAGGGTAAACTGGAATAAGTTTCATAATCTTGACAAAATGTTGTTAGTGATTATTAATGATAATCTCCTTGTCTCTCAAGATGTGATATGTTTTATCTTGATTCATTGCAAACTTTATCATGTTTGTGAAGAGCCTGGAAAATCAGACGCAATCAAATGTCACTAGTAGTACATTATTTGATTGTGTTTGATTTTTCATGTTGTCTTTTATTCAGCAGCATGTTAAAAACAGGATGGGTAACATAAGAAAATTTGGATATCTATTTATTTTAGTGGCCTCCCAGTTCACAAGAGGAACCCATTTTTGCTCTCTTAAAAACTGGAGACAAACTAGACCAGGTATTGACATTTTATCATTGACAATTACTGTTAAATGGAGTTTGACTTTTAGGTTTTATTATAATGAGGGAAACCATCAAGTTCAATACTATTCTTTTCTTATAAACACTACCATGTGAAATAAATTTGAAATTTAATTGGAAAATCACTTTTTAAATCCATTATTAATAGTACTTTTTTATTGATACTGAATATTAGGAAATCTTGTTTGGTATAAATGTTTGCAAGAATTAATGATATTTCCATGCTACTTATTGTATTACCTAGTAATCCTTCTTCCTTTCTCATGAAGTGCCAAGGAAAAGTTGAATGCACTGTTGTAAGATAAATGCAAATATCCTGTTGTTTTCCTTGCAGGCTCGTGCAATGTTGTCAGAATTGCTAAAGAAATCACATAAAATCAAAAGCTCAGCACTACGAAAAAGATATGAGGATGAAACAGGGGAAGTCTTAAATGAGTCAGATTGTAAAAGAATCTTGAAAGTAAGTGAACAGTAGTTTTGTGAAAATTCATGGGTTATGGCAGTTATACATACAGAGATATGTTGGCTATTCATATTTGGTTTAACAACTTTGCAAATTCAACAATGCCATGGTTTAACAGAACATTTTCAACAAAGTTTTTTTTTTTTTTTTTTTCAAATTATCTTGATCTTTACCTTGTATACGTAATAGACACGTGTATTTTAATGGNCAGTTTTGTGAAAATGCATGGGTTATGGTAGTTATACATACAGAGATATGTTGGCTATTCATATTTGGTTTAACAACTTTGTAAATTCAACAATGCCATGGTTTAACAGAACATTTTCAACAAAGTTTTTTTTTTTTTTTTTTTCAAATTATCTTGATCTTTACCTTGTATACGTAATAGACACGTGTATTTTAATGGTAACGTTTTTTATTTCTTTGCAGGATTACTGTGTGACAAAAGGAAGTGTTTGGCATCTTAAAGGAATCCCAGAAACATGACATATTCATGCTCTTTAGGTTTAAAGTCTGTCTCCAATAGATTAACAGTATTAGAATTGCAGTTAAAACAGTACAGTGAAAAATCAAATGAAGAGTTCATTACTGTGGAATAGAAGAACAAATTTTTAATTTGTTTTCATGAATTAAATAAGATTAAAGAAGGAATATATAAAAGGTGACACTTGCTTGATGATGATGTGTCACCTTTACAAAAGATGTTAGAAAGACAATACATTGCTTCCAACTGCTATAACCTTTACAATCTCTGAACCAGAACTAAAGACTGTTACATCACATTCTTTTTGGAATAAAATGAAATGGAACTTGTTTCAATTATTATACCACAAACTGTACAGAATAAGACTTGCCATTGTTATGTAAGGAAATACCAGTAAACTGCTTTATTATGTGACAATTCAGATTACCAAATTAATGTACATTTTCACAAATAAGGCATAATCATAACTAACTATAAAGTTTCCATGCTAGACTCCAACCCCGGTTTATGGAATGATATTTGATGATATTTTTCAACTTGCCACAGTCTGCATTTAAAATTAATGTAAAACTGACCTCTGATACTGTGCATGCAGCTACAATAGAGCTTTATTTACTGTCCTGTAAAGTTTTATTCATATGATTGGGGTCATTATTGGAGAAAAAAATCCTAAAATTACAACTAATTTTGTGTTGTACTCAAACCCTGGATTATAGAAGCTTTCTTTTTGTTCTCACCCACTTTTTTTTTTGCTCTCTCTTAGGCTTTTCTCAGTATCTCCTCTGCTCTTTTCTTTCGTTCTTCGGCTTTTCTTGGCTTCTCTTTTGCTCTTCTTTTCTTTCATTCTTTCAATCTTTTGCTTTTTGTTCCCTCTTTATCTGCATGTCCTCCCGCTTTTTTTCTTTATTTCTTGTCGCTTTCTTTTTTCTTCTTCCTTTCTTATAAGTTCTAGCATCAGGAGACCATGTCTTTAGTGAGGGGAAACCCCCAGTAAATCATGGTGAGGCAGTAATCGACTAGAGCTGCCTCATCAGAGTGACTGAGGGCCAACTTACCATGTGCACCTCCCTTGAGAGTACCTACCGAAAAAGAGAAGAATATGAAGGTACAAGATAGAGACAGATGAAATAAGGAGTTTCAAAGATAAAACTTCCAGCAGAAGACAAACCTATTTTCTTATTAATAGCTCTAAGGGTAATTTTTTTTTTTCATCGGAGCAAAGATCAAACATGTGTCATGTGTATACCCGAAACATGATTAAAAAGTGTTGCCTATAGCACGTAAAATTTTTCATCTGAGCAAAGATCAAACATGTGTCATGTGTATACCCGAAACATGATTAAAAAGTGTTGCCTATAGCACGTCAAATTACACTGTTCCGGTGCGTTACAAGTTGCATGCCTTTCACGTTACTTAGAACTAAAGAAATATACGTCATCGCGTCTAGCAGAGGCGCACTGGAACAGTGGCTATTCGACGGTTACAGAGGTATTTATTTCTCTTAAGACAATGTCATGCTCGGAATAACAAAACATCTGCACGTTTCTGGCAAGGTTGACATCCCCTTATCCTAACTTCCCGGTTGGGAAGCATTACAGACTTCATGTACAAAAGAGTCCATATATTGGCCAATCAACGTTAAATATAACTCAAAAACAAAAATGGCGGATTGATGACCTAGCTACCACTTCTTTCGTTCAATGAAAATTTCGAAAAAGCTCTCTTATATGAGGCTTCAAAGGTAAGAAATGATTTGCATCGACTGTATAATTATGTATTTTAGTATCTCTCCTTATCTGAGGTCTTCCTGAGAGCTAAAACTAAAGCATTGCTCGTAACATGGCAAGCACACGCTTCCACCCTCGTACTCGTACATTTGACAGATTATGGAATGTTGTACTGCTTGTTAGACTGGCGAATCACACAAGAAATTAAGACATACTTACACTTACGTCTGGGCCCATATATGGCATATTCTGACCAACAGGATCTTGAGTAATTAAAACTATGAAAATATCTTCAGTTTAGCCTTATGCTGGTAGTAGTAGTAGTAGACATGTCAGAAATAACGTCATGTATGCTCAGCATAAGCCATAACTTTCTGTTGCAAGGTGTAGCGGGTGAGAATTATAGCCTGGGTATGAAAAGAGGGCTTATATTTTTTAATTTTTTTTCCTTGAATGTAACATTCAATCCTATATAGAGGAGCATAATTAGTCTAGATAACATTAAACAACTGCCACTGGTGCAGATCAGCTAACAACAATTAAGAACAAAAATTTTAGACAGTACATCAAAGAGTGCTAGAACTGTATATCATTCTTTTTACTGTTACCTTTAAATCAAAATCAAGACAGTTAGTTTTCACTGAATATGTAGAACCCAAAACAACATCATAGGCCTCACTTGTGTTCTATAGTGCATTAAATTGCAATATGATACTGAACACTACTACGACTGTTACACTTTGAATGTTACTGAGTATAATGGGGACTTGAATGAAAATACTCAAGAGAACATGTTTTCATGATTGTAAAAGAAAAAAAAAACAAAGAAAGCAAATGTGAGTGTGACTCATTGTTCGTATTTGATTTTGCTACAGTTCTATACACCCACATTTCCTCTTTGTTTTTATTTACTGGCATTTATTTACTAGGGAAAAATAACATAAGCTTAATAACATTCTGTTTTCATCTGTGACCTTTACTCGTAAGCATGTTTTCACATACTTTAATTGAAATAAGGTCAAATACCTAAATATTGACATTTGTTCCTGTTCATTGTCTAGTAAATATAGCTAATAGATTCTGGAATCAATGTTGTATAGTATAATTCACCATCATCTAGGCTGAATCAATATCATGTTAATGGCCTGAGTTGGAGAAGGATATCAAAGAATGAATGGTCATCTATTATGAGCTGTTGAATTACAGATAATCATTTCTGCTTATGGCTATATTTAAAAGATATTATTAAGTTTATTAAGTTTTGGTTCAGTCAGTAGAGGAAGAAATGATACTGTTTATAAATTTGCCTTTGGGAAAGGTTTAATGAACACTTGATGTTATTACAATATTTTACATAGATCTGAAAAGCTGCTTTATGCAGTTCTTCGATTATAAACCTATTACCTATCTCTGTTGGACTAAATGATGCTGTCAATTGCAATTTACTTTATAATCTGTATTTTAAGAGGTAATGATTTTGAGGGAAAAGACTAACCCAGAGAGAAAAATCACTTTTGTTGGTGAGTGTCTGAGAAGGTTGTGAACTGTCTGTGGCATGCAAGCAGCTAAATAATTTGGAAAAGATGCACAAGAGCATACAAACTGAGAAATAAACAAATAGAAGAAAAAACTAAATGCTCATGAATTGTGTAGTATTTACTTGTGATAATACCGCTAAATTTTCTCCTATAGTTTTTGGGCTTTCTATTAAATTGATTGCTCTGACAACTGAATTTGAAACTTGAATCTCATGTCCATGTACTCCCTGAAAATATTTTTGAAAGATAGCACTTAAAAATTAGCAATTATATATTTAAAACAGTTTTGTAGACAATCCTAAATACAATAAATAACACAATTGGGGGAGGGGGGTATTTGTATAAATACAAATTTACTTTAAAATGCAATTAACTGTTTCAGTTCCTTTATTTTTTAAATGAGAAAAAAATGCAATCTTTATATAAATTTCAGTTTTGTTTTTAATCAGGTTAATGTTGATGTTTTTGAGTATTGGTCATTTCCTTAGATTTACTTATATGAAAACATATACAGAAATTCTCTTATCAGGGTAGACTAATTCTTATTTAATCTTGATTTGTTCAGTTTCGCACATTAAACAATGCCGAGCCTTGATGTTCACGTTGCCTTGTCAGAAGCTCTAGAGGTTCAGGGTGGGCCTTTGAGAGAACCTCAGATATGGGCTGTGCTCTGCCAAACTGCAGAGGCCATTCAAGATTTATTTATCAAAGGTAAGGTGTATCTTGTACACTTCCCAATGGACTTATCTATCTTACAGGATTTTAGGAGATCGAGTGATAGTTTAAATTTACTTTGTTCATATGATTCATTGTAATTTCTCATTGTTTTACTTTTGGTTTGAATGAAGAATAAAGCATCTTTTTTCTTTCATAAAAACAACAAAGGTTAAGTCCTTTACATGATGTTAGTCCGTGTAAAATCACTAGGACACTGTATTGCTTTTTGTTGTATCTTTATTCCTTAATAAAACTTGCCCCTTTTATTCTTGCCACTAAATTTCAAAATATTTTACAAAAAGAGAAATTTTTATTGCTAGTATTTTTGAAAAGTATGAATAAGTTTACTGTAGAAAAAAGATGTTACAAAGGTAATGAAATACTGTGGTATATTCTATTCTGCACACTGATGAGGTGAACTAGATAATAAATGTTGATTTATCACTTCATCCTCCTATTTAAGTAACATGAGGTCCCAGGATTCTATATAGCACAGTACAACTGCTAGTAATACTACTTCTGACTCATCCACTATGAAACTGCTGGCATTTGCTAGAAAGCAGGCAGCAGATGTCTTAAAATAGCACTCCCATACAATTTTTTTTCCACATTGAGCAGATCATTGCTTGGCTTGCCTGATCCCTTTTACCTTTTCAACATTCCAGGCAAATTTTGTGGATTTGTTTTAATAAGTGTTGTCTGCATATACAACATTTAGCAGCAATGAAAATAAAAGGCCATATTTCTCACATCTTTGGATGATTTTTTTTGCTACTCATTCTGTAAATTGTTTATTGTGCTATTATACTTCTAAATTTAATATATCTTTTATTAAAGATTTAGTCCATGATGGCCACATGCCCAGGTATCTCATCACTCCAGACACATTACTTTTCTGTCACAACGGCAGAATCAAATTTGGGAAAACTTCCTTTCGAGACTCTAGGAATGAGAGATACATTCCCCCGGAACTGTTCACAAACCCTGCAATGACAGAGGAAGTGGTAGACAAGGTACAGATTGTATTCTGTTAGATGTTTTGGTGCTACAAAAACAAACAAACAAGTAAATAAATAAATAAATAAATAAATAAATAAATAAATAAATAAATAATGATAAAAAGATAACATTTTTACCAATATACAGCACTATTTCAGCACTTATTTCTCTGAATTTTATTTGTCATATGCCACCATATCTTTTAAGTAAAACTTCCGAACATAACTGTCAAGAAAAATTTTGTTGGACTCTGAGGAGGATCTTAATTAGAATTTTTCATAGAAAATTATCTTTTCCAGCAGTGGATGCTGAGGTTGTGGATATATATATAAAAACTATACTTTTTTTTTTCAGATGTTTGTGTTCAGCCTGGGGATTACACTGTATGCTGCAGGAGACTATGGACTCTCCCCAGAAGAAGTGAGTCTTGTATGAGTGCCTGTGTACCTTATTTGTTTTGTTGTATGATATGTAGATTATTGAGCAGGCCAAGAGAAACAAATAAATCAGTAACAAATTAGAGTCATTATAACTTTTAGTTTATTGCAGTACTTCAAATCAGCATCTCTGTAAAAAGAGAGTGTCAGACTAAAAATGAATAGGCCCTTGTACTTCATACTATCTGTAAGTCATTCTTTTATCAGTTTCTATTTTTAATGTTACTCTTTGTTGTCAGTTTTGATATTGTGCCAATGGAATGATAACATGGTTGGTTTTCCTCTTTCAGGATATAAATCTCAGTCAGACCTTAGATTCACTAATCAGCTCTATGTGTGAGGAGAACCCTACTGATAGAATAGCCTTGGTTCATATCTTGGAGGTGAGAAAAACTAAGATGCTTGTAGATTTTAAATTGAAAAAGCGAAAAAAAAAAAGTGAATGGGTGACAGACAGAAGTTGAGGGCCGTATATATGTGTGTATGTTTGCATTTTGTAGGAAGGGGGGGGACTAAAGTTCGGAAAGAGAGAGACACACAAATAAAGAAACTGCTTGATATGATGCATTTGTTTCTTTACAGACATGTAGCAATCATGCTGGAAGATTTACAGCTGGATATTCTTATTCTCACTATGTGTCCCACCTTTATAAACTAGTGCTGGGAAGCACAGGAACTGTAAGTATGACTTAGACATGACCTACGATTATATGAGAGTGATATGATGAACAGCATGCCACCGTGTCCATGTGTCTTTTTTGAAGTTAGATTAGGTATATATGAATTCGCTTTTCACCCTCTCTCATTCGAAATCCAATGTAGCTTTATATCTGAACGTACAGGCATGGTAAACCCCTTTACAATATTTGGGAAAACTTCATTTTGAGACTCTAAAAGTTCAAAAATTAAACGGTGGTTAGAATAATTGTGTGACCTTTTCCTGTTAGTACAATTGCTAATGATTCTCATCTTAGATAACAGCAATATTTCCTGAAGAGGAGGACGAAAACAGATTTCAAGGCAAAAGAAAATCTTTCAGCCCCTCAGATTCAGGTCTCTCTCTTTCGCGATCACGGTCAAGGTCACCTCACCAAAAAGCTGGTAGGTATTCTACAAGCTGGCTGCCATACAGGATTTATTGAACAGATCAGATATTTGAAATTATTCAAATGTTATTTTAATTCAAAGATAGTTTTGATAACAATTGCTGAACATATTATGGTCAATATATACTGGAAATAATAATTGTCTAAATAAAATTTCTATAGAGAAAAGAATGCAGTCACAAAGGAAAGAAAGGAGAATTAGGGAAGAAGGAAAGTCAGTAAGAAGCAGAAAGTCCAGATCAACCAGACAAGATGAAGATTTGGAATCCAGCACAAGCACTGTTAATTCAAGACATCAGCAAACACATTTCCCTCCAACCAGGGAACGTTTAGCTCACCTTGGTAGAGCAGAGAGGTCATATCATTTGTCTGACATCACCTTTGGTTCCCATGGCAACACAGATTACCATGCCAGTGGGATGAACATCCCTCCTGGACTGGAACAGCAGATTTCTCCTAACAGTTCTCAGGGCAGCAATTGGGGGGAAAGACATTCTTCGAGATCTGTGGAAGAAACATACAATAGACTGAAGGAGAGGAGGAGGAAACTTGCCATCTTAAGACATGGTTTGAATCTGGAAGATTACTCCAGCAGGGATGGCATTCCTCTCAGTGATTTGTCTTCTGATTTTGGGGAGAGAAAGTCTCTTATTTCAGCTAATTCTTACACTTATGGTAAGTTTTCTTGCAGGAATTGCTGATAGATATATAAAATTAAGTTCTCGGTTTTTAATCAATCTATTACTTAGTGCTTGATTTTCATTCTGTAAAGATAAATCAGTAAGTACTTGAGTCAACAATGATATGTTAACCTCTTGACTTAAAGGAATATACTGCAGTATCTAAATTTTTTGTTGTGTTATTGTAGGGAGCTACCGTCCTGACCTGTATGCTAGGTATGGGTCAGAGGTTGCGCTGAGGATGGGTCATGACTCTTCTAGTGACCCTCACGGCAGCAGCCTGAGTAGTGAGCCTCAATACCCCATGAAGCAAGCCAGGCTGGATGCTCCCATAGTCCAAAGACACTTAGATACTGAGTGGATGGGAGAGGCAGCAGGCCCAGCAAGGTACAGAAATGCAGGCTAAGTATTTCATATGTTTGTTTTAGTTGTTTCAAGGAGCCAAATACTGTCACATTTCCACATAAAAATTGTATGTGTCCAAAATGCATTCTTCATCATTCCAGGTGTTATGTTGTGTACCAGTGAGCTCGCGTAAAACTAGAGAATTCCTTTCCTCACACCTAATTTCTTGGCTAGCCCTCTGCAGCACAACTTATATTTGCTACATTTACTTCCAGGCTTCCATCCACTATAGATATAGACCCTGATCCTAGGTACAGGAACCCTGCCTCCTTGATGGGTAAGAGGCAGACAATAACTGACAACAGTAAGCAGGCAGGACCATACTCTCATGACAGTGATGGAAAAAAGAAACCAAAGGCAAAACAAAAGAAACACAACCTAAGCAACAAAAAGGTAAGCAAATATTTGTTAAATAGAAAACAGCAATTTGTTTAGATGTTAAAACATTACAAAGAGAATGAAAAAGTTTATTAAAGTTAATGTATTTTCGTAGCATCGTTGACAATATTAATACCTATAGGCATTCAGAAATAATTAATTTCTCTTTGACTGATTTTTAAGTTCTACATTGAGATGGCAAGTCCCTGAATATTTACTTTTTAGGAATGCAATAACATTGACTTATATTAATACTGATTGTTTTATACTAATTTTGTGCTTTTCTCTCAGAACTATGTTGGACCAGAGTTTGTTGCAAATGCAAGTGAACCAGTGATTGAATTAAACCTGCCTCAGAATTCAGTAAGTAATTTGACAAATGTATTAGATTTATAGTTTACAGTATGGTGTAGTACATTTGAGGCGCAAAACTACAATACATTTGCATGGAATCAACATTGCAATTACAATATTTTATTTTGATACCGAAAATTCAGTTCATTACAAATAAACACATTTACTAAATCACTATTTCTCTTTTCAGTCTTCCAAAGGCTCGGCAAATAACAGAGAGATTTTGGTGATATTATTAGATGGTCACAAGGTCCATCTGTCCTGTAGTCCTAATACTACTGGGAAGGCATTATTTGATTTGATCGTTACCTACATCAACCTGCCTGAATATCACTTTTTCGGACTCACCCATGTAAAAGGTAAGCAGTAGCTCTTACTTGTTAGGTAGCAATGTAGACCATTTTCACTATGAAAATTTCAGTTGTGGCAGAGCCTGTTGCCTCTAAAACCTACAGAATTTACTTCTGCGGTAAAGACATGTTATGGGTAATTTGATGTTTTTGTCAGAGGAACAAAAACTAGAAAGCATTCACATTTGAAGAGACGTGAATTTGATGGTTATTGCAACAGTTTAAGAAGTACCTTTTTAATTGTCTTTAGTTAGTTTCTAAAATTAAGACATAATTTAAATAGGCAGAAAATGGTGTTTGCTGTTATACATTTCTATTTTTTGGTAAGATTATTTTCTCATTTTACCTCATCAGATGGAGAGCATACCTTTATTGACCCAGAAACCAAGCTCCACAAGGTGGCACCAGCAGGCTGGAAGGAGCCAGCCAAAGGGCAGCATTCAGCTGTGGTTTTCACTGTCTTCTTTAGAGTGAAGTTCTATGTAGATGCCAGCGCTTTAAGGTAAATGCTACTATAAAATACAGTCAAATTGCACTTTTAAAAAAAAATATTGTGTAAAATAATATTTAACAGAACAAAGACCAAGTTTGAAAACAAAAATGTGTTTCGCAGCAACTTGAGCACAAAGAATACTTAAAGGTTATTGAATATTTTAAATTCCAGGCATCCAATGACAAGGCATCTCTTCTACCTACAAGTTAGAAGGGACATCTTAGAAGACAGAACACACTGCAAGGATGAAGATGCCCTCTCTCTCACTGCCCTGGCTCTCCAGGCAGAATATGGAGATTACATTGCTGAGGCTTACGGCAGGAATTATTTTCGCCCTGAAGATTATTTGCCTCAGCGTACAATTCGTAAGCTTGGCTCAGGCTACCTAAGGGACAATCTTCCCTCTCTACACAAAGGACATCTTGGTGTATCTGATATAGATTGTGAAACAGGATTTTTGAAAGTAAGGACTTTAAGAATTCTTAATAAAAGATTGTTAGTTATACCATTTTAATGCACAGTGGCCCTTAATGTGTTATTATTTCAAGTAATTCCGTATTTTTTTTTATATGTTAAAACAAATAAAGTATTAACTCAAATGATTTCCCATTTGTAAAAGTCTGTCATCCATTAAAGTATGACTGAACGTATGACTTAAACACTGAACATTTTAACAAGAAAACTGTTTTCTTTTTGTCAGGAGGCTCAAAGGCTTACAGAGTATGGCATTCATTATTACAAGGTTCTAAAGGTTCGTTAAATCCAACACTCTTTCATTACTTCTCATAACTTACAGTTTTGAAGGAAAAAAGTTCCAAGAAAATTTAATTCCTTGGCCTTCGTATTAGTACCATATGTGGAAGAAACACAATAATTATTTAATATTTTGATGGTGTTTAACTATAATTTTCTCTGCTCTAAAAAAATAAACTTTGCTATTTAGGAATTTAAAATTTTTTAAAATTTAGATGTATCGGTAATTGTTTCAGAACAAAGGTGACAAAACCAGCACAGTGTTGGTGGGTATTGGTATCCAAGGTGTTGCTCTATTGGAGAGCAGAGGGGGACTACGACGTGTAACACACCAACACCCATGGCAGTACACTCAGAAAATATCCTTTAATCGTCGGAAATTCAGCATTCAGCCAAAATCCGATGTAGGAAACCTGAAACTTGGAAAGATAACTTACTACACAGACAGCTACAGGAAGTATGTTTCAGTCATTGCATTTGGAATGTGATCTTAAACAAGCTGTATACTGGGTTTGCCAGTATGTTTGTTGTTGTGGTTAAGTAGAGTTTTTTTTTCAACTTTAATAGAAATCAATCAAATATTCAGTGTGAAATGTGGATTTCAATTCTGTTATCTTTGAATAGAAGAAACTTTGTGTGCATTTGGGCCATTGTAGACACAGCGCAATGAATGGGAAGATAATTGTTGAATTTTTCTTGCTATAGAGGGCGCTACCTGCTGCAGCTGTCAACAGCACACCACAGGTTTCTCATGAAGATTAGGTCCAGGGCAAACCTGTCACACATGTTCCAGAGAGGTAGTATTAATGTTTTCAGTACTTTATAATGCCTATCATTTATATATTTATTTTGTATATGTATATATATGTACTGTTGTATTATCTGTAAAAGATATTATGGCCTGAACTCATTAAAATAAAGTGTTATATTTCTTTATTTGTCAATAACATAAGCATTTAGGTTTTAATTGGAGTCTGCCATTGTTCCCTTCGACTTAGAATACCCCTATGACAGGGAAGAATACATGCAGAGACAAGAGGTCAGTTCAGAGGATAATTTCAGCTCCGAGGAGGAAGAGCCGGTTAAGGATGATGAGGATGACATTGAGATAATGGTAAGTGTTTCCTAGTAGTATTAGCCATATACATAGAGATTGATTTTGGCTCAATATTATGCAGGGAATTCTGTGGTATTTGCCAAAGTGCATAATTTTCCAAATGATGATTTTACCAACACATTTATATAAGACCATTTGAACAACATATTGTTTGTATTGAACTTCTGTCTTCAAAGAAGACTATTCCTAAGGTATGCATGGATTTACTTTTGGAAATGAGACAGCTGGAACTTTTATCTAGGTGTTAGAATGGAAATTGAAAATGACATTAGAAAGGAATGAAAGAATGTCAAGCAGTTAAGATAGCAAATAAAACAATAATCTGTAACTGGTCAATTTTTCAGGAGGAAGAAGCTCCCTATGCTGTGGTAAGGCAAACTAGGGCCTCCTATGACACTGTAGATGTCCCACACAGGAGTCCTCCCTTTGTGAATGAGCATGAAGGAGATGATAGAATACAACAGCTAGGCATGCAGGAACCACAAAGGTTTGGGCCTTGATTAAAAATAATTTAAAATATAAAATTGAAATACCTTCATCATTTGAGAAATCAATATACATGAATATGATGTATGATCATAGGTGATGGGATTTTTGGTCTTGCCTAATGCAGTAAAATCTTAACCAAGGCAAACAGTTTAATTACTAGTAGTTGAAGTTAGTGAAATGACAAAATACTCAATTTATAATTGTGACTTTCTACCACATAGAATATCAAGGGCATATGAGGAAATTTCAGTACCAGCAGAGCCTTTGTACACAGCAGTGCACAAACAGCGGCTGGCCAAGCAGGAACACCCATTTGGAACACCACTAAAGAGTGAAAATGCCAGGGTCATAGGTATTGATAGTTATCTACTTTGCACACCAAAAAGGGGAAAAACATCTACTTTGCACACAAAACAGGGAAAAGCATTTTTATTAATTTTGAAGTTTGGTCTGAACAGAAGACAATATATTTAAACTTGTTTATGTTAGATTGGATAGAATATGTTTTTAAAGTCTTAAAAGTGCAGATCTGCTGGGCCAAAGATTAAAAAACTAATTTGAATAAGACAAGATCTGATATACATGTCAGGAAAAAATATCTATCAGTTTATATTGATGTTTCTTACAGATGCAAGTATAAGATCCAGAGACCGGACATTATTTTCCAATACTGATGAGACAATTAGTGGTGAGTTTTGTAGCATTTTGGAGCATGTTCTTCAGAGCAATGTCAGAGTTGTCATGGGAGTCTTTTTCAAATAATGATGTTATGCTTGTTTATTCTCTCTCATTTGTTTCATGATGCCTTTCTTAAGAACATTTTGCTCTCACAGCTTCCTTACACAATTTCCCAATATCATACAGATTCCTTACAAGAAAGACTTGACAATCTCTCTCCACCAGAGGTGAAAGAGAGAAGGATAGTGGTGGTGTCATTGTCCAAGCCTGCAGACAAAGGTCTGGGTATCCTTATAGCTGGTGGGGATGGCAAGGCACTAGATGAAGGAATCTATGTGAAGTCTGTGATCCCAGGGAGTCCAGCAGATGTGGATGGCAGGATACGTCCTGGAGACCACATCATAGCCATCAATGGACAAAGCATGGAGGAAAAAACTCAAAAGGCTGCTTTGAAAATCATCAAGGAAGCTACATTCAAGGTTGACTTTGTGCTGTCACAAGTAAAGGATGTGAACAATACAAGTGGTTCATCGGGGAGGTCGCAAGTTGCAGAGCAGGCAGAGAATGTCAGTCAAAATGAGGACAGACAGAGGAGTATTGAAGAGTCAAAAATAAAACCAAAAATATTGACTGTTCTATCTAGAACCCCTGGCACAGGTGATAGTCTGTCAGCTCAAGGACAGCCTGTGAGTGTTAACAGTGCACCCATAGGGGGCAGCACTGTGAAAGAACAGGATGCAGATGTTGATGAGGAGGATGAGGAGGAAGACGAGAATTCTGATTGGGGCATGTCATCTGCTGAGGAATCTGACATGGAGGTGGCAGACATTTTACCCCAGGAGAAAAACACCCCTTCTAAACCTCCAAGGAAAAAGAAAGTAGAAGACAGCAGCAATAATAATCCCTATGAACCTGTTGACTTTGTCACGCAGCCAAAGATTGATCACAGAAAAACTCCCGTTGAAGCCAGATCCACACCCCAACAGCTCAGAGGGGGCACTCCAGAGGTGAGGAGGACCCCACAGATAGCAAATGAGGTAATAATGAAGAGTGTCGCCCCTGGGAGGCCACAGAATGCTACCCCTGTGAGAATGACACCCCAGAACATGGTGGAATTAGTCAGACCCCAGGGACATGGTGGTGGACAGTCAGAAAATATACCAGGCAATACAAATACTGGGAGGATATCTAAAAATGCTCCTGAAGGTGTGTTTAGTCATTATTTTACTGAAATGAAGGTTGCTCAGTTAGGTTGTTTAA
>NW_019774291.1:836876-886662 GCF_001039355.2 Lingula anatina
TTCTAAAAAATGTTTCTTCTCCTTTTTTCTATTACTGATCAACAGCAGAATGAATTAGCTGACATGCATTACTAATTTTTAAATTGAAAAGTGAAGGATTTGAACAATACAAGTGCTGCATCAGAGTGATTGAAAGTATCAGAAATTTGGGAGATAAATACCAGGATATACTAATAAAAAAATTATATTTATGGAAAAAGATTAGTAATACAATATTGTATTGAGTATTTTGGTCAACCTGTAATGTGTACAGTTCAAGGCTTGAAATTTCCCAAGCCTCTAAACAGTGTCTTAAGTTTTTTTCACTTTTACAGAAAAACAATTGTGGATAAAATTAGTTGACTTAGTATGATATCTTATTGAGTAAAGATATTGATATCTTAACAAGTATTTCGTGAGCCTCTAAACAGTGTCTTAAGTTTTTTTCACTTTTACAGAAAAACAATATTTCATTTTTGTGGACTGTGTATTTTGTGAAATCCATGCTAATGAAACTTAGGGAAGGATTGATGTTTTGTCTAACTCTTATAGTAAAGATATTTTTTATCCCTTCTTTATTTGACTTTGATTAATATTCTTTATTACATGTAGATCTCTAGATTGCATGCTGCATGCATGGTATGTAGCTGTGCATGCTCTAAACCAGTACAAATATTGTAACTATGATAATAAGTACATGCATTAGACTGTTCAGTCAACTATTTTTGTAATGACAGCAAATAGCATAGATGTTTTAGATTTGCTAACATTGCTAATGCATTTAAACTCCATTAAAATCATTCACTTAAAAATAATTATGAGTCTTCTTAAAA
Organism: Lingula anatina; assembly: GCF_001039355.2. The sequence goes on from NW_019774291.1 coordinate 837,689, forward strand.
GCAGCATAATTTTAAAAAAACAGACATTATCTTTGAGGAATGACCGAAACATGTACTTATGCCTCTGGTTGATTATTTTAAAAAATGTTTTAACTCTTATTTGAAGGGAAAATATCAGGATGACAGTTGAAACTTTAAGCAATTGAAAGAAAGTAGTCTGGTCCTTAATTTAGACGTTGGTTTATCTTACTGATGGTAAAATCATGTTGGGGTTGTTTAATATGACAAACTAAACTATCACCTTAATGCATTGAGTGGAAAAAAATTGAGATGTTATGTTGTATGTTCCTTTCAGAAAACACGTATGAAGTGCCACTGATAAAGGGCAGCAGTGGTCTAGGGTTTAGTGTACTAGGTGGGAGAGGAGCGCACCCCACTGACCCAGTGCGCTGTATTGTGCGGGTACGGAAAGTGTTCCCCCTGGGTCCTGCCGCTGCCAGTGGGAGGCTGGAAGTGGGGGACGTCATTCTGGAAGTCAACGGTACCAAAGTCAGAGGTCTAACACATGGGGTGAGTTGTCCAGATTTTTTGTGGAATTTTTTTTTTTTTCTATATTTCTGTTTTCATCTTAGTTATCCCTATCTGCCGTTACCTTGAAAAGTTAATTAAGGTAAAGTTCATGCATGTTACAGTTTAAGGTTAAGGTGTGATTCCATGCTGGTGACAAGGGCTTCAGGAAGCTTTTTAATCTTTTTTGCGTGATGTAATTAATGGGGATTGAGTAGGGATATTTCTCTTTCCTTTGTGATTCGTTTCCTGCAGTTGTATTCTGTAATGTCAAAGGAATAAATGTAAGAAAGTCACAAAAAATTAAATACACGCTTGCACACATACTTGCTGATTACTTTTTTTACAAGGAATTGTGAAATCCTTTTTTTAGAGTTGATATTTGGTTTGTCTTTTTGAAAATACACCCTGCCAAGTTAGACTATTTAATTCAGCAATGAAATAAAGCTCAGATAGAGACTCTCGTTCTGAGGACAAGATAATAATTTAGCTCTTGGCTTAATATGCTTAACCTTTAAAAATTATCCCAGTACAATAGAGAATTTTTTGTCAGTAATCATGTCTTCATGTCTCTCTTTTTGTTCTTAGGAAACTGTGACACTACTGAGGACAGCGCCATCAGATGTCAAGCTGCTGATCTGCAGGCCAAGCCCTACCCAGCTGCCACCTATTGTAGACAGGGTGAGTTTAAATTTTTTATGACTAATAAATAAGTCTTCCTGTTGAGGAACTGTTCATCTGCTGTGTTCTCTCTAAGCAACTGCAGTGTCACCTTAAGAAAATAAAACATGGTTCACATGGCATTACATGAAAGATTTGTTCTTTTGTTGAGAATTTTTGATAATTTTATAGGATTGATAAGATAATTCAGTCAAAATATATTCAATGTAAATATTTGACCATATTTGTTTGCTTTCTGTCCATGTATCTTTCTAGAAAGCCATCTGATTGCCTTTATGCCAATCTAAATATTTAAATCAATTCTTAAATTTGACCTTTTGTATATCCCCCCCCTCCCGTTTGTTGACAAAAGGACTGATGGCATGAAAGTACTGTGTTAGCATGTAATTTTTGGAATTTAATGGAGATTTTATATGCTTTTAACTTATTTTCAAATAAAAATTACTACAACTCTTACTTCATTCCAGGGGAGGGAGTCTCCATTTGAAGACAGGGTCCCAACTCCCAAGAGCATGTCACCAGCGACAGTGGCATCAGGTCTGTCAGTAGTCCAGGAATCCCAGTCTCCCATTAAGTCACCACTGCCCATATCACCGTTGGTGTCTAGTCCAGCCAAGTCACCATTCCATCATAGTGGGACACCAGTCCAGCAACAAGGTGTGAAATCACCTCCTCCATTCTCTGGCTCAGCACAACAGACTATGAGACCCACTGTTGAGGATCGCCCTGCCAGCAGCATGTCCGAGTCCTCCAGTGAAGAAACCGAGACAGAACATTCGGTCAGTCCAGACCAGTGGACAAGAGGTCAGAGTACAGTTGACCAGTCTGAAAGGACGTCTGATGTGTCAGGCAGACAGACACCTATTGGGCAAGTAGAACATATGACCATGACGGAAGACTCTCCACCTAGTTTACTAGACAGTGACCAGAGGATTGAGTCTCCACATAAGTTTGTGTCCAGACAGGAGAGTGGCCAGTCCCAGGGTGTTGCTCCATATGTTTCCAAACAGTCATCTCAGAGATCTGTTAGATCTCAGCCAAAAGGTAGGGCCCCATGACGGTATACATTGATGTCATGATGATGTGAATAATGAATAGAACAAACGTAGGTTATTCATCCAGTTGCATTTTATATAAATATTTTGAAAAAATGTATTGGAATTATGATTGAATCTTATTGAAAGTTTTGTAAAATTGATACTTTTGATGGAAGATCAATGGTTTTGGGTTACGTGTTACTTTGTATCTTATATACATAGATGAATCATTAAAACAATGTCCTCATCCATCTAGTGGTTTCCCGAGCTGACAGCATCCAGTCCAGTGAGTTTTCTAGAACAGAAAGTGTAGCATCTGACAGTGATGCCTCTGCCCCTCCCAGTCCAACTCCTGCAGACTCCAGTGAGGAGGAGGAGGAGGAGGACGAGGAAAGTGGAGAGGAGGAGGAGGAGAGTGAAGCTTTGGATGTACCACCACCACCAATGAAACCTGGGGTGAGATCTATATTAACAATAATCTAAGATAAAGTTGTATATTGTTGATGGATTTTACTATAACATGTTTTACCTTGTGGATAAAGGTTTAGCAGTTTTTTCTTATCTAGTGACTTAGATCACATAATTTTGTTTTTTGTTTTCCCTTGTGTAACTATCGAGTGAACCTAAGTTCAGGTGAGAAAATATTAGAGCCATATTCATAAAGTCAATTATCACATCTTGAGACTTCAGTGCATTAGTTTTGTGTTAATTAGGAGTTTGAGGTGACATTGATAAAGAGCATCAGGAGTGGCTTGGGGTTCACAGTGGCTGGGGGAACCATGACAACAGGAGGTTGCTATGTGAAGGCAGTGGTGCAAGACCCAGCGCTGTCAGACGGCAGGATGCAAGCTGGGGATAAGCTTATCTTGGTACATGTCCCACAAATGTCTGGCTGAATAATTTGATCCTTTTTGTAGAAAACAATTAGATATTTGATATTCACTTGATAGTTGCTAATTCTGAAATAGAATTTTTGCCCTGTTTGATAATTTTGAGTAAAATCTGTTTCTCATTGGTTCCTGTCTTTTCCGAAATGTTTAATTTGATATTAATGTCAAGATAACTTGAAACAAAGTGATGCCTGTCTTTAGGTTATTTCAAAGTAATTTGTTGTTCAGAAACATAAAAGTTGCAAAGGCAAACATGATAATAAAGAAATGACCGTAGATATATCATTTCTGTCACCACAGGTGAATGGTAAAGATGTGACAGGTTTTAGCCACTTTGACTGTGTGTCCTTCTTAAGGAATACTCCTCAGGAGGTCACCATCAGGCTGCACAGAGGGGAACCCCCCAAACCTGCTCAGCAGGACAAAAAGCAGGTGAGGTTTCAATACAGCAGTTACATTAAAAGTATTTTTGATATGTATGTGCAGACATGATAACCTGGGTCTCAAACAAATTATGTATCTTGTGATTTTTTGATACAAATTATAAGCAAATTATGGCCTATAATATTGTCAGTTTAACTGCTTTTTGCTTTGCTCAAGCAAAGAAAAATTTAAAATGCATTTCACTGAGACCAATGTCAAAATCATATATCTTAGACACATGTAAATGATGAGCTTCTTTGATAATGATTTTCCTGTCTCACACTACAGGGCCAGCAGAGCTTCTATCCAGAATCTTCATCAGAGAGTGAGGAAGAGGAGGAAGATGAAGAGGAGGAGGATGCTGAGGAAGTAGAAAAAACCAAATCTGTCAAAGACCTTGCTGCTGAATTTGAGACTAATAAAGATGTGATTAAGCCACATGATTACAGTAAGAATTGAGTCATTTCTTGTGAATGTTTAGAAATACATTTAAATTCATAATTAATCCTAGCAAAATGGCCCACCAGCTTTTTCCTAAGGAAATACTCACTTAAATACCCTGCCAAAAAATTTAATTTTTGACACACAGTGTCTCAAACAATATCTTACATTTACACACATTCTTCAGAAATGTCAACAACCCTTAAAGAGCCATCTGCTTAGGTATCATCAGTTCTCAGTAGTGCTGTCACATTACCATCTGATATCAGGGACCCCTATTTATAAAGTACTATACAAAATCACACTGTGGGGGTGCCTTTCAACTTTTTTGTAACAGACTACTAGCGTACCCTGTGTTTAGATAGTACTGTCACACTATTCTAAACCATAGTATTTCTTTTTTCCCTCAGGGTCAGTCTCCCACAAACAGCAGCCCTTGGAGGCACCCTCATCCCCTGAGGGTCACCCTGGTGGTAGTGGTCAAGCCGGAGGGGACACCTCCTTGTCATCGCTGGACCACAGTAAGAGGTCAGTGGCCAGCCGGAGCAGTGTGTCTTCTTGGGGGGACATTAGCCTGCCCCTCTCTGACACGGACGACAACAAGCAACAGGTGAGGTGTCATTGCAGTCCAGCTGTGTTACTAAGCTATTATGAATTGTATTAAGATGTTTGACATACAGAAAAATATGTACAATGTAAATTGAAGATCTTTACCTGGCTTTTTATATAGTATGTTAATACTTCATATTTTGTTCAGTAATTTTTATTTTAAAGGCTGAGTAAAACCTCAGTCATATTCTCTTTAATAGTTTATTGAAGAATGCCTTAACAACCATGCAGTGCATACTTTCTACATTGGGCAGGAATCATATAACTCCTCATTAATTTGTGTCACTTATCTTGTATTTTTAGATATCTGGTATAGCAATTCAGCTCACAAAGTCTGGCAATGAAGGTTTTGGCTTTGGGTTGGTTAGTGGTCCAGGTGGCACAGGTGTGTATGTAAAGACTATTGCTTCAGGAGGCGTGGCAGACAGAGATGGACAGCTACAAGTAGGGGACCATTTAATCAAGGTAATCTCAGGAAGAAGGCAAATGTGGTAACAACCCTCCAATTAGTAAAAGTTCATTAACCCACAACCTGCTTTCATAATAGCCTACTGTTCTTAAAACCCACTGCCTCGTGTTCATTAAAAAAAAAAAACGGCCTTGTTAATTATTTGCTTTATATAGACATAAATGCTTTGGAATTTATGTGGGTGCCTGTGTATTTCAAACCAGTTTTGTTTGAAAGTTCAAAATATGCCTTTTTAGATACCAATTTCAGTTTTGCTTATATGTTGTTTTGTTGACCTCCAAAAAGTGTTATTGATGGAGGCGCAGGTTATATTATATTATATAATTAAATATGATTATTCCAAGAATACATGTGATGCAAATTGAAAATAACTGGTCACGTCATTACCTAAAAAATGTGGGGCATCAATGGTAGATATGTTTTTGATGATACAAGGGAGGAAGCTAAAAGTGATATTTGTTTTATCTTATAATTTAGTACTGTGTAATTATACCATAATATATGTGAAGTACAGTAAAAGAAGACAATTTTCTATGTCAGATTTTATATTTTATTGATACCCCAAAAATGATAAATAACAATGCTATCTATCTAATAAGTGAAGAATTGCTTAGGGCAGTTTTTCATTTCCTTTCATTTTTTCAAACTGTAATTTTCAATCTGTAAACCACCCAGATATTGGACTGCACTGGGTTCCACAAAAATGGAAATCACTTAGAATATAAAATTATTTTTATTTTTTTTATTGAGAACCCATCATAATCCACCTTCTACTTTCAAAATTTTCTTAGTAGCCTCCTGCCCAGACCCAAGTTAAAATGCAATTTTTGAGTGGGACAATTAAGTTTCTGCAATACACACTATTTAAAAATATATTATATTTAAAAACGCCTCTGATCTGGCTCTTTCTGCTCTTCCAGTACAATTTTAAAATTTGCAAAAACATCTCACCATGCAGGCATTATCCTCCAGAAAGCAATTAGAGAGCTCAACTTTGCATCAACATTATTTCATCACCTGTGTAAAGCTGGTCACAACATTGGGGTATGGGCCGTGCATGCTGTTTGTGGCATTACATAACGATGGGTAGAGGTGTCGAAGGTAGATATTGCGGTTTTTGATGATGCCAGGAAGGTCAATATTAGGTTTTTGATGATGCCAGGAAGGTCAATATTAGGTTTTTGATGATGCCAGGAAGGTCAATATTAGGTTTTTGATGATGTCAGGGAGGTCAGTTTGAAGTTTTATCACAGCAAATCCCCAGATACAGCATTGTATTCTATGCCAATTTTATAATAATTTTTGTCTTTTTTTTTTTTTTTTTTTTTTTTTTTATTCAACACGCACAATACAATACTACAGAAGCTTATAAGCATAGGAATTAAGCTTATCAGAATTGCATAAGAAGCTTATCACATAAGCATAAGAAACTTATCATGTAAGTATAAAAAGTAGCTTATCATATAAGTAATATACGAAAACAGTGCCTACTTACTCTTTCACACACACACACATCCTTGCATCATACACACGGTGATACTTAAACATGTTAAAAGTTGTTATTTGTGCGAGTGGTTAGGGTGGAAATAATTTCTTGTATCTGCATCATTGATGTAAAGGATCACTGGTTTCTTTAGCATGCACATAATTGATAAATAGAAACCTTTTGCATGCTTTTAAATGCATGTTTACTTTTCATGTAGACACAGACAGAGAAAATCAATTCATAGGGCTTCTCAATGCATAGCCAGGTTGTGTAAGCAATTTTTGATGGGTTGGAAGCTGCGAAATTTATATACCTATTAAGTACTAAAAACAAGGAGTAAAATGAATATATGAAATACTTGCAATTTCATAAATTTAAGATAATCAAGGTGCTGTTTCCCAAGGTGACAATAGTTTTGGTTGTTGTGAATGAGATTCATAGAGTAGTGCAGTACAGAGGCGGGTCTGGGCACATTAACACAACAAATGTTAACATGAATTAAGTTAAATGAGATGAGGTAATTACCATTTATTTAATAGACAAATGAATTAACATACAGAACCCATTAAAATTTTATTAAATCCTACTAAGGTCCATCAAATTTCAAGAATTCTTCAATATGTGCATGATCATTCCCCAAAGTTTTCTTGGTCACTCTTCATAAAAGTTATGTTTCCTTTCAAAAATATGCTCCAAATGGCCTCCTTGGCATTGGAAGTACACTTTCATTCATCCTGAAAAAATGGCCAATTACTCGAACACATTACTCCCTCGGGATTTCCCTGATTTTTGCTATGATTGCTGCCCTCTGTTCACCAATCGTTTTAGGGTTATTCTGGTACAAATTATCCTTGAAATGCACTCACAGATAAAAATCTGTGAAGGTTCAGTTCTGGTGAAATGCCGTGCCCATTCAACATCACGCTTGCTAATGATCAGTCTCTCTTGATTTGTTATGTGGCAGTGCTGTGGAAGTTTTGGACATTATCGAGACGATGCGAAGGAATACATCAAGATGGACAGTGGTTCCAGCAAGACAGTGCCACCCCCACACATCAGATGACTCCCTTGCCTGACAAAGAAAGTATGATGTTGAGTGGGCACTGCATTTGAACCTCCGCATATTTTTATCTGTGGGTGTATCTCAAGGATAATTTGTACAATATTTGTTTAATATTATTAAAAAGAACATAATTTTTATGCAAAGTGATCAAGATNGTGAGAGGCGGAGAGACAATTAAAAGATTAGGCGGTTTTTCTTTCATTACGTCCGCCATTTTTAGGTCACCGGCTTTGTAAAGCCTGGCTTAATTCGTTGAGAATGCGCTCTTAGTCCAGCAAATTTCTTGCAATATGATGGACATTTGTAGGATTATTATTTATTTATTTATTTATTTATTTATTTATTTATTTATTTATTTTTGTCACCCTGTATTATCTGGTTTTAAAACAGATCTCTTGTGAAAGGTGAAATATGTTTATATAAAATCACAAGGAAAAGTGAAAAATATGTTTTACTGGTCTTGGCCAATTTCTTTTCATATTCAAACTTACTACTAGGTGTGTTACAGAGAGAAATTTATTTTGTGCTCTGTATTGGGTCATTCCACGAAAAATTTGACTCTGAGTTACAGCAATGACATCCACATTTATTATAATATTTGCTTAACTGTTTTATATCACTTTTTAATTACTGTTAATGTTTTTCCATGTTGGAGGGTGCTGTAGTATAAAAAAGCAAAAAAAAAAATTATGGGACAAGTCATGCTAATATATTAGGCAAAATGCATGGGTCACTTCGGGGATTCAGAAGGTCACCTTTTTTAGTAAAATGACCCTCACCTACTTTAACCTCTGCAAATATATGAGTATGTGCTGTTGAAGCAGCTTATATATCCTTTATATGGAACCTTTGAATACAAAGCATGTGTTGTGTTTGGTGCAGTGAAGTTGTCAGGAAACAAGTTGCTGGCTAAGTGGCAGTTCCTAGATATTATGTTCCATTGAAAAGAAAAATTGTGTTAGAATTATTAACTCAGAAGAGTTCATGAAAAAAATCAATATTTACCTTGACAAACAAAAAAGGCTAGAACAAAAATCATGACATGTGAGTGAAATTAAGATAATTTGAGCCTTTGTCAGTGACCCAGGTACGATCTTGCTAATCTTTTATTTGATCCTTGTTATTGAGAATAAATTCAACAGAATTTTACCTATCCTATTAGGATATCTTATTAGAGAGCTTTAATTATTGAAAGTCTTTGAAGTGGTTCCCGTCATGTTTCCAGTTCCTTTATAATATGGATTTAATTAACCATATTCTCCTATCATGCCAGGAAGGAGGTTTTTGAATCTCTGCCATGTGGATGGTGTTAATTGCTGACTGGCACTCCCATGTTAATACAATAGTTTTTTGGATATTGCTTTGTTGATGGTTCACCATTATTGTTCACTAATTATATTATTTTCTATTAGACTGCTAGTTGACCAGTAGACACAAAACCCAATTACCACTAAAAAAATGATTTTAATGAAAACAGATTAAATTTCCTCACAGTGTTTTGTTGCACAATCTTAATCTCAGATGACATGACAGTTTAGGTGTTGGATCAAAAAATATTCTCAGCTTGTTTAGATATAGTCCAATAGTAAATCATTGTTTTTACTCAAGGAGTGATGCCCCAGCTTCATCCAGCTGCTGGTTGGCCTTGAGCTAACACATTGTACTATCTTTAGAATAAGTAATGTAGTTGTAGGTTTCTCAGTTTACCAAGCTGCTTTCTGTTCAACTTGTATGGTATTTTTTGAGCTTTAGGAAAGGAGCACAAAACAGTATCTCAGAATCTTCTCAGAGCATACATTTCAGACGTGAGCAGCAAATATGTGAAATGAAGCATTTCTTCTGTGGTTCTTTCCAACATTGAAAGAAAAGAACTGATGATAGGCGATAAGCCATGTTTTTTGTTCTGCACATTTTCAGTAACCATCACTAAATTTTTGTGATCTCTCTCCTAAATGTGAGAGTGAGTGGGTGTTGTGTTTCCTGTTTTTTTCTTAGAACTATCATGTATATATGATGTGTTATGTTAATAAAAAAAGTTCTGATCTTTATTGACCTTTATCTCCAATAGCATTGTGCAAGTTAACTGTTAAAAGTAACAGTGCGCCTAGGAGAAGTCAGACAGTGATTGAGTCAGTTATATTTTTTTACATTCAAAACAAGCTTAAGGCAATTAGTAATTTAATGTGATTTTATTGTACACTTCCTACTGATGATTTGAGAATTGTAAATGGCTCAAACATAATGTCTATACTACAACATGATGACAAACAGTGCCATAGAAAGTCATTTTATTATAGTTTAGAACATTGAACGAGTTGCCTGATTTGATCATTCTTGAATTCTGTCAATATTTTTTACGTTACAAATAAATGATATTGCAAGAAAGACAGGGGACATATAACCAGTATTCGTGTTTAACTTCCATATCTCAGATTTGACACCTTTAAGTTAATAATAGTACTACCTTTGGTAATAGTACTCCTCCAGCACTTGTCCCCACTTGTGAAAACTACACATACGTTCCATCAGGATCTCTCACATTTAGAGATGTTGGGCAATTTTGATTTCATTCAATCATTGTGGTACTGTTTAAGTAGTAGATGTGGTGTGGGTACAATGTGAAAAATGAACTGCTTTGTTTACTCAGTATTTTGTAGAAGTGACATAAATGATAGGTATACCAGTATCTCTAGTATTTTTAATCTCATGAGTCACCTTTATACAAAATAGGCTTTGGAATAAATGATTAAAACTACTCATTGCTATGAAATTTAGCTCTAACATGTCAGTGAATGCTGCCTAATGCTGGACAGTAATTTTTAAATATAAAAAAGTATTCTTGCAATGATGTCTTTATATATATATATATATATATTATGTGTCTGTGAAATCTATACAGTAAGATTTATAATCTAATTATTAGATATATAATCTTATTCAATGTTTTGACCAGGTAAATGAAGAATCAGTCCAGACCTGGACACATAACCAGGCGGTCAATCTGCTCAGAAAGTCAAGTGGTCAGGTGACCCTTGTGGTGGAAAGGTGGGTTGTCAATTTCTAAAACTATTTTTTTTATTCCAAACTTAATTCACCAGATTACTAACCCAAATCCACTAATGAGGCTAGATCTGGGCTTTTGTGCCTGTTGCACTTTGCGCTAGTGTCATTTGTAGGAAAAGCAAAATTAATCGCAAATTATTTAAAATTTAATTTAAATGAAAAAGGGATCAGCTACGACCACCAAAATTAGAACACAGAAGCCTATCATAGGGCTCTCTGGTGCAGCCATGTTATCTTCTGGTTGGATCTCTTTGGTATATGCAGTCACCTTGTTTTTTTGCCTTGTTTTTCAGATCCTCATCCAAAGAACACTCTCCAATTTCAAAACAGAAAACACTACAAGAGGAAGAGGGGGAGACGGGGGAGGGTAGTGATGAGGAGGAAGAGGAAGAAATCAAAAATTTGCTCCAGCCTAAATTTCCTCAAGACAAAGCTGGTAGCAGTAGTGATACTGACAGTGACGTGGACTCTACTGCTTTAGATGCAGATGAAGATGGCGATGTTTTCACTGGGCAACCTTCTCATGAGAGACTGGTGGCTCCACCTTTACCATTGTCAAAGCCACCATCACAAACCAACCATGAAGAAACTGAAAATGTAATGCCACCTCCTCTTCCCCCGTCTCCTCCTCCAGATTCAAGTTCAGAAGATGAAGAAAGTGAGGATGAGGAGAAGGAAGAGAATGAGGAGGAGTTAGTGCCTGGTGGGTTGACAGGTCCTAAAAGCAACACTCCTCTTCTCCCAAAGGCACCGCCACCTGGGGCTTCCTCAGATGAGGATTCTGACTCCTGGGGAGATGATTCTGATAATTCCCTTCCAGATGGACAAGACAAGAGGGAAGAAGTAAAACAAGTGAACAGTAGCGAAGAGGAGAGTTCCAGTGAAAAAGGTTGTTTTTGGTTGTATATTTTTGTTTGTTATAGATGTACTGCTCTCAGTTTGATATTTTTTCTGACTATTAATAGGTATTATTATCATGTTCTAAGAGCAATAGCCAGATTCGACTCGAGTGTTTTAATTGAAATCCACTCTCTGTCGAGAAGTGAGTCCTTTAAATATGTGTTGATCTACTTCAGAGGACACTGTCCCCCAAACCATCACAGATGGATGGGTGTCCCAGCTGCCCATAGTGACCCCTGTCCCTAGTGGTCAGTATTCTGGCAAAGCCCTACAGAGTGTGATCTCCCAACTGACGACCAAGCTGAAAAGAGATGATCCAGTGGAGGAATACAAGGTAGAACTAGAGGGTTTGCAAGGGTCACTGTTAAGCACTCCCTCATTCAGCTTTGCTAATTTGATTACACTCAACTTATTATTAGTTTACTTTTAATGCACAGACATCACTTGTGCACCAAAAATGACAAAATCACTTATTTTGTGCATTATTATTTCCTACTCATTGTCTATACATTTGATAGCTTTGCTGCCTTGTTGATATTTGAGTATGCCTGTTGTAGCAGTCCTGAGTTTATTTCAGCATTTGTTGATTAATTGATTTGAATTCTTGGATGTTTGTGATGAAAACTTAGGTAGGATATCTAATTGTCATCTACAATAGCCAGTTTTTTGCCAACGAGCCAAATTGGAGAGAAACTCAAGGTCTTAGTACAGTTGACAGGAGATTGAATATCTTTTTAGAATATGAATTTTATTTCTGGAACACCTATAACCACACAGTAACCATGAAAAGGAAGGAATCACTAAACGTCTTCAATTTTGTTTACTTTTGAAAGAAAGAAAGTGATGTTTTTAATCTATTGTTTTTTTGCTTCAAACTGGTGAAATGTCATTAGAAATATCATTTATCATCTTGGAAAGGCCAGATTTTTGTGAATTTTGATATGATCTTTATCTCTTTTATCATGTTTTTTGCTAGATGAAATTGTAAGCCAACCTTTATTTAGCCTTAAAAATTATTTATAAAGGTGAAGGATTTAAAGAAGAAATGGGTATGAACAGTGTAACCTTTAGTGATGGTATTTATCACACCTACAGCTTACACCTCATTACAACATGGTATAATTTTCACTATATCTGAGGTTAATACTTCAGGTTGCATGGAATTTCAGTCTGTTGGAAATTTTATTGAATAACCAAAGATTGGCTGTTAATGCACAAATACCTAGTCTTAACAATAATGCAAGTCATCAGTCCAACCCAGAAATAAATCCTAACCACAGAGTATCCATGGTTATGTACACACTAAGTTCCAGTGTAGAATACACAGTGTCCTCCAAACTGTTCTAAAAAGTAGATGATATTATAAAAAGTCATCCAGGCTTAAAGAAGAAAAGCTAGAAACCTGAAAATAGAACTGCCAAGTTTTCAAATTAAGATCAGCTCATACTGATATTTGGTTTTGGCAAAGTTTTGCTTTTCACGCTTCAGATGGTCTTGTTTTGTTTCAGAATTTGCGCCAGGTAAAGCTCACAGACAATTGTGATGATGCCAAGGCCCCAGAAAACAAGAGCAAAAACCGATACAGGAATGTTTTACCATGTAAGAACAAAAATGTGTGCTAATGAACTCTCTCTCTCTTTCTCTCTCTCTCTCTCTCTCAAACACACACACACAAGCACACACACACACTTATAATGGCATTTTAAATATATAACTTTAGGCTTAACAGCAATAAACAGTACTGCCATGGTATTTTTACTTTATTTCTGGTTGATACCCTACCTTGATTGTTCATTTCAGAATATCAAATTAGAAATGTAATTTTTATTATTGTCACAAAGCTTTTGCTTTTTGTTTAATGGTAATGTTTAGTTTGGACTGCTAATCTCTCTTGGACTGCAATTTTTAGTTTTGTATGATGTATCCACTAACCCATTAAATGTATGAACAGCATGGGCTCAGTTTCCCCAATGTATTGTTTGATTCCAAGAACAACATTTTTGAAATGGACAATTTGTATATAATGCCAAGCGTACATTTGTGCTTTTTTTTTAGCATTGATACTGGATAGCTACAATTATATTTAATAAGTAGCATCCTGTTCAGCAGCACATTTCTTTGTTTTCTCTGATTCCAAGAATATGCTTGCAAATGTGGACACTTTATTTATGATTTCTTTGATTGCTTTTTTTACAGCAATTTGAACAAAGTAAAAGCGCATTTAAATGGAGATGTAGTGCTAATGTAATAGTCGAGTAGCCAGAACGCTAACCCTGCAATGTTTTTTCCTGTAAACTTTTTTTGCTGAAATGCATTCTTTAGGTCGAGAGAAGCAAAATTAGCTTGGTTGCTATTTCCGAGACATTGAGCATTTTTCAATATGGCCGTCAATTTATGAGGAAAAATAGAAATACGACCAGAAGTCGCCGGGTAAACTTTATTGACAGCTTTTTTGAACGTGTATCCTATCAGAAGAGCACAAAAGTACTAGTGAATACACTTAAGCCCGTTACTAATAGCAAAAAAGCCAAAATGGCCGTCAAAACATACGGCAGAAAGTAAAAAAACTGTAAAATAAGTTTTTTGCGCAAATTTAGTCTTATTAAAAACATACGCCTTTTCTATTTATGTCCATTATGGAAATTTGTTAGTCATGATCCTAAACTCTCAAAAACTGCTTATTTGACATTACTCAGATGGTGGCAGACGGTGCCATCTCCTGAGAGTCCATTTGCCACTCCGACGAGCCCCATAGTCAATGCTTGCTATGTTATATCTTGCAAGCTTTTTTAAAGAAATTATTTCATCTGGGTTACACAACTTACAGAAGCTTATAAGCTTGACTTTATATGCCAGTTGTTACATACGAGATATTGATAGTTTTTCAAAATTCAAGATGGCCGTCAATTTGTTATATGAATAGCGAGAGCCATATGTTCAAATAAAAAATTTAATGCTTCACTCCATTGTTCGTCATTGCATATTTATGTTTGTATCCATGCAGAGTGCGATCATTTATTTCATTTTTGCAAGTTATTTTAATAAAAAATGACCTCCAAAACATAATGGAAAGGCAAAGAAACAACTGCAAAACTACATTTTCCAAATTATTGTCTGTAAAAGAGTTACACGCTCCACAAAGGACCATCATGTCAGTGTCTAGTCACAGTAACGGTTGCTGTTTCGCCTGACTTCTTTTGGCTGCTACCAGCGCTCTCAAGTGGCAAGGCATTCCTTGGGATAGGTTATTAGAGTTCAATCTGGAATAACATTCCAGGCATCGGTCAAAATCTGTCCAATTTTGTCCAGTTTTGTTGTAGGACATGAAGGCCATTGATTCGGTGAGTAATGGCCCACCCACATATTGTCCATGTGGTTCAAATATGGCGGTTTTGATGACCAAGGTAGCTGCTCATGCCCTTGGTTCTGTGAGTAATCTGCTATTAAAAGTGCTCTGTGTGAACCGACAATCTCACCGTGCAACCTAAAATTGTTCCTTAGGTGCCCCCTATCAAATAATAGTCAAGTGGTTCCCAGATTATTCCTTTATTTGATCTGGCTTCGGTTTTCGTCAATGACTGCCATTGGTGTTTTGGCACCAATGTGGTATCCACACCAAATACTGACGCTGTTAATGACCTAAGTCACTAAGACACTTCGTCGTTAGCCTCTTCTGGATGTCTGTAAACTCTTTTTTGACTAGTTGAGCAGTACAGGTGAAATCTGACCTCAATAAAGAAAGCCACGGGGTTTCAGTGTTCAACCCAGAAACGGTCATGGTCCCCAATTCATTAGAGAAACATACAACGATGTTTTGTTGTTTACAGTGGGTTCCTCGGAGGTCGTCTGGTATTCTAATCTGCTAAAACCAGTTTGGTGTTCGCTAAGGGCCTTGAAATATGCGTTTTTGTGGCAATTTACCTCTCATTCTGAACGGACTGGGTGTTTCTTGTATAGTTGCAAAAGCATATCCTGAAAGACAGAGGGCCCTGTGCCCTGGTGGTAAGATTTCAATACATTGGCTATGGCCTCTATGTAGGTACATCAGTCTGGGCATTACCCTATAAAACTGGGCGGACCGTTTCGTTTGGCGCAGTTATCTGTCTGGCAATGTCTGTCTTTTTCGCGCCATTTTGCCACAGATTAACAAATTTGTAAAGCAATGCATAGCCCATTTTACACACTGCAAAACCGACCACTTGCATGCAAAATTTCAAATTCTTCTATGTAGAAGTTGCCGACATATGGATACTTTTTGGACGGAACCATGCTTTGCTAAAGCCAAGCTTTGACCTGCCCAAAGGAGCACTACCCAATTAAATTACTGCATATTACATAATGCAGCAGCGCAACAAACCTGGTATTCAGTTAATTAGAAGCTACACACATGACTACACATTTCTCCGTTCACATATCTTACATGAGATCGGAGTTTTTTGAAAAAGAGCGCATTCTACCTAGGCATACCCTCGAAACTGTCAAGTCTGTATAATGTATGGGCTGTTCCCACCCCACAATCAGGAACCTGGTTGAATGTCACAACATGCCAGTCTCTGTTAGCGATATACTGCAGCCTGGGCGAGAGAGTGTCAACTCCAGACCAGGATCGCTACATCAGGTTGCATCAGCCGCGGGACCAATTTCGCCATGCCAGTCGTACAGCACAAGAAGCACCCGGCAGGAACAACAATCGGAGCAGCAGCCCCACTGTGGGTTTCACCGTTTCCCACCAGGACAAGACCCGTTCACATTCGTCACAAATGGTCCAAGTGTATCTGGAGTCAGTCCTAAGGGTGGATGTCCTACCCCGGCCTGTCTATTCGCTGGATATGAATCCGATTGAACACTTGTGGTACTACATATATCTTGGCCGTCCGTTGGCCAAGGCAGCAGCTGATCCAGGCACCACGCCAAGGCTGGAATAGGATTCCGCACGACACCATCCCATCCACATTTATTGCCCAGGCATGCGCCAACAGATGGCCGCCTGCATCGAAGCAAGCAGAGATCGTACCGGCTATTGACCTTTGTGACTTTGTGTTGGGCTGGTGCCATTTTTGTTTTGAAACTATTCATGAAACTTAAGATTTTTAGTTCTGTAGACCAATCCCCCGAACAAATTATTCATATGAAAATAATCCAGTTAGAACTTCAAAATAACAATTATTTTGAAAAATATGGCCTCAAAGATTTTAATGGCTGTCAGTATTTAACCAATAGATGTGTATGATGTTTTGTTTATTGACTCTTTAAAATGTAAAGTGAAAAAAGAGCAGTAATAAGATAAACTAAAAATGCTGCTATATACTGATGAAATATTCTTGCCAATCTCAATAAAAAGAATGGGAAGTTTTAAAGCAACATTTTATGTACATACTGAAAAAAGTTATAAAATAAAGATATAAAATAAAGTTATGAAATAAAGATATAAAATCAAAATATTTATTAAGGTATGATCAATATAAAAACAAAAACGAAAAAAAAATAATAAGGTTAATATTTTGACAAAAGTTAAATAAAATTACACCCCCCAAGGGTTTGATATATATTATACGCCAAATTATCAGTTTAAAACGTAATTTAACTGTTTTTTTTTTTACCTTTTTGGGCATGTTTTAGCAGACATTTGAAATGCGGAATACCATGCACTTTAAAACCGACTCTTTGCTATGTTACATAATTATTTATAAATAATATGATGATATAATAATATATTTTTATATTATTGACGGCCATCTTGAATTTTGAAAATTGATCAATGTTCCGTATGTAGCCACTGCCAAGAAAGCCCAAATTAAATTGGCTTTATACACCCAAACTATTAAATTATTTTAAAATTTTCAGGGAATAGCATTCTAAGTATTTGACTATGGGACCCGGGGAAGTAGCAAACAGACTCTTGGGGGTTATTGAACTGTCAGATAAGCTTATTCCAAGAGCTAAGGGTCATGACAAACAAAATATTACAATTAACATAAATATAAAAAGGAGATATGGTTAAAATAAAACTAAATATGCAAAAAACAAACTGATTCTGCAGCTTTTATCCTTTTCTGCCTTAAGTTTTGACGGCCATTTTGTTTTTTTGCTAAGTGCTACGCGATTAAGCGCATTCACTAGTACTGTTGTGCTTTCCTGATAGGATACACGTTCAAAAAAGCTGTCAATAAAGTTTATCCGGCGACTTCTGATCGTTTTTCTATTTTTCCTCATAAATTGACGGCCATATTGAAAAATGCTCAAGGTCCCGGAAGTAGCAACCAAGCTAATTTTGCTTCTCTCTGCCTGAAGAATGCATTTCAGCAAAAAAAGTTTACAGGAAAGAACATTGCAGGGTTCGACTATTGGGCCTATGGGAGTGGCGACTCGACTATAATGCTTTATGTCTTTCGCATTTACTGGAGTTTTTTTTTTTTTTTTTTTTTTTTTTTTAAACATGTATCTTCATACAGCAACAAGGGCTATTTTCTTAAACTAATGAGTGAAAATTCTTCTTAAATGAAATCAAAATATCATAGGGTATTGGTAGCATGCCATATTATCTGACTTTTTTATTATGACAAACCTGGAAAAGGAACTGTTCAGAAACTAATCTAGCATTGGAAGGAGCTATATATGAAAAGGACTAAAATCCAAATTTTCACTGATGTTATTTTTTATTAAAAACTGTCAGAAGCCAAGCTCACTATAAGTATATTGCTATAGCAATTATACTTAAACCACGTTGATGACTGTAATGAGGCATCAAAACATCAAATCACATAGGCAGAGAAACGTGAGTTTCTTTACAAGTGATTTTTTATCATTATTACACAAGAGACTTATTCCTCCTCATCATTATTCAATATACCTATTTCTCTGTAAAACCATGTTCTTCCCCT
Source organism: Lingula anatina (assembly GCF_001039355.2). Next base: position 856,139 of record NW_019774291.1, read on the forward strand.
TTTCGCGCTCTGTTGTTTCTTTACAGTTTTCATTAGCTGCTGTTCACATAACACCCAGTATCACATAAACAGTAGGTAAGAAAAATGGCAATTTCCCAGAAGACAAAACAAAAATCTTTGGAACTAATAATGAAAACAACCTATGCAGATTAAAAGAAAATACTCTGACATAAAAACGATAGCTTAAAATCAAGCTCATATCTTCATTTAATAAGTAAAGCAGAATGTATGTTATGAATCTTATTCAAGCAATTAAAGAGATGTAGAAGAGAGTGGGGACCAACATCAAATCAATTTATTTTATTCATTTTAGGTAAACACTGCATTAAAGGCATATTATCTTCTTTTATTGGTTACTTCTGCCATTATCCTACTTCATTCCCAAGATCAGTGTTGTTACATTGTACTGAGCTTCACAACTTGGTTTAACCCCAGGTAAAATCTAATCACCTTTTGTGTTTGGTGAAAAACTTGCAATAAACAAGAGATAAGAAATAGGTTTTGGAGTAAATAGAGAGTCTCAGAGTAATTATATAGGAGCTATGTGGTAGAAACCTGATTATTAATTTGTTGAAATCACTAAAGCAGCAAAATTAGGATTTTTCTTAGGGTTAACAATAAATTTCTTCCAATAATCAGACAAAAATACCCAATGCATTTTTTGTTTCTTAATAGGTGCAAAAAAAATCCGATTTCCTCATAATTAGGGTTGGTCTTGCTCGTTAACCAGCTTATCAGCTTCGTCTGGCCTTAATTGTATTTTGGCATGTGAAGTGCAAAGTGGATTGAACGTTTGGATTATCAGAGGGATCAGACATAAGTTGTTTACTTTTGTTTTGCCTTTTTATTTACTGGATCCTAGTTTTAGTTATAAACAACACTGTTATTTTGTATTTTAAGAATCTTATACAACATCAGTTTCATAAATGTGTTTGAATTGACTTATTTCTAGAATAGAAGTTTGAATTGAATATGTAATTGGAAGTTTTTTCAAGTAAAATCCAACAGCGGCACTATTATTCTTTTTCATAGTTGAATTGTGATTTTTTGGTGTTTGTCATAATAAAAATGATAATCATGCCACTCAGGATGATATTTTAGAGGCCTGAAGAGTGAAATGGATTTAACTGCAATAATAAAAGTGCTTGTATTCTTCATTTTACTCATTGTTTTTAAAGATGATATGGGTTCAAGATTTTTCATTGTTGATAAAGTCATTATTACAGATATTGAAAAGACAACATGAAATACAGCTCTGGGGTCTATATAAGCATGAGAATGCTAGACTGTTTTTGTCCTGGACTAATTAAAAAGCACTGCCTGGCATGTTTTGCAAGTCTGCTGTCATTTATGATTTTTTTGACACTCACACAGATTCACACCTTGTCTCTTTTGCTCTATTTTTATCACAGTGTCCAATTATTAGCTCACACAAAAAATATCATTTTGACAAGGATGTTTTGCAGCCTTCAGGAAAGAGGCAATAGACAATTTTGACAAAAATCAATGCCTCTTTCAATTCAAGTAAAATAGGGGCTCCATCTTCATTGATATTAGTTCTCCATTTTTTTCTTTTTTCAATCTCCAGCTATCCTCTCCAACTCCTTTACTCTGTTCACCCATTCAAAGATATTATCAGGTAAAACTTTTTTTGAAAAAGATCCTCTTCCATCTTTATTATGCCACTGGAAGTGCTCTGAAAACCTCTCTCCTCAAGTCCCTGAATTTACTACTTTCTTCCTGACTTTACAGAGCAATTCTCTCCCAATATCAACTGTACTTATTACTCACTACCAACATGTCTTGGGTATCACATATCATTATTAGTGCATTTTCTATTAAAAGTTTATTATTATTATTATTACCCCAGATGATAGCAATCGAGTGATCCTGACTGGAAGTGATGACTACATCAATGCCAGCCACATCAAGCTCACTGTGGGCAAAGAAGAACACCAGTACATAGCCTGCCAGGGCCCCCTGCCGCAGACCACGGGAGATTTTTGGAGAATGGTGTGGGAGTACAAAGTCCAGATGATTGCCATGGTTACGATGGACATGGAGGCAGGGAAGGTCAAATGTCACTGTTATTGGCCAGAGTCCATGGAGACCCCCATGCAAGTGTATGGCAGGTAATGGGAGATTCAGAATGTGTATTGTGTCTAAGTTAGGTTGCTGTATTGCTTTGTAAAGAATTGAAGTTCTTTTTTTTTTCTTTTATTCTGTGGCTGTCTTTACATTAACTGACAATTTTTTATGGTACACACTACCTTGATGCCACTCCTTAGTCCAATGTTCAGTGATCTGAACATTTCACCCAAAAGTTTATAAAGCAGTATCCAATGTTCATTGGTCCCAGATTTATATATATAATGGTTTATTTAAAAAACTTTAAACAGCAATGTAAGTTAAAACTTAATTTTCTCTATTTCAAAATTTATACATGTAAATTGGATTATATATTACTGTATATGAACTGATGTGCCTTTAGACCAACCAACCCCAATCTTTGACTTAGTAAATAGGGCCAATGACCCTTAGCTTGGGACTAATAGTCATTGGTATCAGTTATTGGTTTGAAAACTAAGTTAATTTCCATTTATTTGCCACAAATGATCCTCTATAATATTAAGATGCAACCCCTCAACCAAGTAGCAGAATCATAGGGCCTGTTCAGAACCAGTTGATCCTCAGACTAACTAGTCTGCAGATCAAATATATTTAAAGCATGCCAAAATTTGATTGCTCTCCCCTGGGTGGGAATCCATTTTAAAGTGTGCGCCATATTTGATCTGCAGACTAGTTAGTACATGGATCAGCTGGTTCTGAACAGGCCCATATTGTACATATTTTTTAAAAGAAAGTTCCACCTTCACTCCCCCCAACTTCAGCAACATTGTAAGTGCTCATCACAGTCATCTATCGCTTTTTTTTTTTTTCATATCTTTCACATTGCCATATATTTAAGGTACCAGCTAAGCCTGTTGAGGGAGACCATACTGCAGCATGTCCACATCAGATATCTTAAACTGGAGGACACCAAGACCAGTAAGAGCCAGGAGGTGATCCACCTAAACTTCACCTCCTGGCCGGACAATGGGGTGCCTCAGACAGCTACACCCTTGCTGCAGGTAAGTGAAGGTGGACTGCTCAGAAGTTCTGGGAATGGTTTTGGTTATTTCGTTGTTAACAAAAGGAAAATTGGTTGTCAAAATTCAGTTGAATGTGCCTAAATGCCAAGCTAAGGTTAGGTTTAGTCTTTTTAAGAAGAAAACGTATATTTTTTTCTGTATTAAAAACATTTAGTTAGTTCAGAACTGAGCAGTGCTGCAGATGTGATGCTCTCCCAAAATACCCATGCTTGTAAATAGCACAGAAAATATCTTTTGAAGTGAATTTTGAAACATTTGAAATTTAACTAAAATGATAACACACCCCCAAAGCCTGATGAATAGGGAAGACCTCAAATATCTTAACACGGATTGTGGTTCACTTTGAAGTTGACATTTATTGGATTTTAAAGGTTGAAAAAAAAAAGCTTCAACAATTCAATGTGTCATAACATGTGAATTTATCTGAGGCAGAACAGGAGTCTTAATAATGAGATATAAAAGCAAGGGTGATACTTTTGATATCAGTATTTGATATCAAAAAAAGAACAAAAGCATTCCAAGAAAAGATGGCACAAATATGCTTTAGACTGTACAGCAGCAGTAGTTGAGATTGGTAACAGGATGTCATCAGGCTGCTCTCCCACTCAGCACTGTTTTTTACATTTCCTTCACAGATTACATGAATGCATAAACAGTGCTGATGGCAGCTTTTGTTGTTATGTTGATCAGAGCAGCTCTCTTGCCTGTTTTTTATCTTGCACATTTAATCAACAATGGATGGATATAAGCACAGAAACCTTCAATTGAAAAATTGAGAAATTTAGTAATTATTCAGTAGATTTGTGCTGTAACAAAGAACATGCCTTACTTATTAGTCTAAGTCCACATTTGTGGATATACACAGTAATATTGAACTCTTGGTAAAAGTACGTGTGGTATACACTCTGATTGACTTGTTCTATCTGGAATGAAACCTAAACATTTTTTTGACGTAATTGATCTGATTTAGTGGTTTGCCTTTCTATTACTATCTAATAAACTGTTCCTAAATAGAGGAAACCACCAATGTTGCCTGTAAAATTGGCTTTGTTTTGTATCTGTTCTCATTGATTGCTATCCAGTTGCAAGCACTTTTTTCTTGGAACCTGTGTAGGCCTACTTTGTGTTGTCAAAGAATTAGATATTTGGTTGAAAAAAAATACCACACCACAACTCTCTCTCTCTTTCTCTCTCTCTCTCTCTTTTCAGAGCACAGTACATGAAAAATGTAATTAGAGGGGTAACAACTGTTTGTATGAGATTCATTTCACAATACATACCTTGTAAACAACTCATAGAAATATAATAAATTCCATTTTATCACCATAATAGTGGTTATTGCAACTATTCTGGAATCTGTNATTATTTTGGCAAGAAGATTTCTATTTGAGTACATTTTTAAAGCATTTTCAGTAAAACCATTATTGCTCCACAATTCCAATAATCTGAAAATGAATAATCAGTTATGCATTTTGGTTAATTTTGTTAATTATTGAGGGCCTGCTTATTTTATGATTGTGTACCTTTATTTTCACATTATTATTGAGTGAAATGTTTCAAACATGGCACAATTTTAATTAGAATTTAAAAAAACTGCTTTACTCTTTAATTCCTTTCACTTCATGCACTTTCAAGTTTATTTTTTTCAGTTAAACCTTGTTTCACAGAAATGATAGTTACACTTGCACATAATCAATGAATGAAGATTCATGACATCATGGAAACATGTTTGATTCCTTGAAACTGTTATTAATGTATGACATCAATTCTTATTGAGTATCTTGGGTGAAATTTCTGGGAAGTATGACACAGGAAGTGTTTTGTGACTGTCACTTCTCGCTGCTTTTTTATAGTAAATACACAGACTAGTTGATTGGTTTGACCTTTTTACTCTACTTGATAGACACAGAAAGTGTAAATGTTCATTTATGATATACAAAAACCCAAAGGATTCTAATAGAAGCATCCCAAATTGGGCATTTAGAATTAGTTTTTTGTCCAGGACATGGTGCCACTTAAAGATACAACTTCTTCTGAAGGCTCGCAAAAATAGACATTTTTAAGGTATACATTTGGAGGCCCTATAATAAATGTTCTTCTGGGGTTTTTATTTATTTTATTTTTTATGTTTAATTCATATTTTATAAACTTTTTCTGACCTGCTGACACATTTTATTATGAAAAAGCAAAATAATATCTTAATTTTCATCTATTGTATTGAGCTTCACAACAGTTTTTTAATAGTCAAATATGAATGTTGTAAAAGAAAGATATGCAAGTATTTTTTATGTAAAATACAGTACAGAGAATGAAATATTGACTAACCTCTGCGTAAAACCACCTACAGTTAAGGGTTTATTTCTGATCATGAGTTGAGGTACTTTCCATTTAAGTCACAGGCATTTGATACTTTTGAGATGGCTGTCATATGACTTTTTTTATGTATTCTTTTAATTTGATTTTTTTAAAGGTAAATTTTTCAGTCTGTCACTAAAATGACGGAAAAAGGCAGTACCAGAGTGTAATGAGAATTGATTTCCTCTCATTCCAGTACATCCAGTTGCTGCATGCCCTTCATGAGTCTGGCCCAGTGGTGGTTCACTGCAGTGCAGGGATTGGAAGAACTGGGACCCTGATCACTATAGCCACTGCACTCACAAGTATAGAGAAAAATCTCAAGGTAAAATTGACAAGAAAAAAGTTTTCAAGCGACCAGTGGTAAATGTTTGTCTTCTCTGACATGCTCTTTGATCGACAAGTTGTTTGGCCTCTTCCACTGTTTTAAATCTGTTCAATTGTTAAAGGTACATGTATAACAAATGTTCATTTTGGCTAAAAAAGGATTCTTGTGGAAAACGACAATATTCCCATAACCTAATGGTTAATGAATCCATTCCGACGGTTAAAGTTAGTCCCTGTATTTAAAGAAAAAAGTTTAGTTTTTGCAATAATCTTTTATGAGATAATTTCAGAGGGTAGCCATCAATGGAGGTCAAATTGTTTTGTGACTGTCACTTCTCTTTTTGGCAAAATAGAATAAATTATATTTCTTTTAGTTGTTTACAATGTATTTATTATGAAATATGGATATCATATGGAGAGTTGTTATCCCTGTAATTTGCTTACATTAAGAACTTGGCACACACTAAGAGTACAGTGTGGGACTGTGCTCATGCTATGGGACATGTGGAGGAAGTCTCTGTAGGCCCCTCATCTAATAGTATTTATCCAAAAAGTGTGACAGAGGACTACCTCATTTTCGAACACTTGATCACCATGAAGTATAGATTTGTCTGATTTTTGTCCGTCTAGGAGCAACTATGAAAACTTAATTTTGTCCATGTTTTTTGTTTAAGCAATGGCAAAACTGAGAGGATAATCAAAGACTAAATATAACAGTGCATGTATTTTTAGACCCCTAATTTCTCTCTGAAAATTCATCAGGATTTAATTATTCTGTATGCGGTGACGAGACAGTTATTACCAACCAGTGCCAGAGTTACATAAAGAATAAAATGAGTTTTTGAAGTTCAGATAATTTTTTTTCCAAAAATCACTGTCAGTGTTTGGTAATTTATTACCACCTCAAGTGTTCTGTTCTTTGCACATCAATTTGTTGGTTAATTTCTTGGACTCAACTGGGCAATTGGAATGAATAGTGTATTTTGTCAGAATTCTTGAAATTGTATCTCCATATTTATTACTGTGCCGTGGAAGCTGTCAAACAGGTAGATTTATGGCCTTGTTTGATGCTTATGTCCTTTTCATTTATGATGCACAGTTAGTTATTACCATCAACAGCATGTGTTTTACAAAGAGAGAGAGAGAGATCAGAATATTTTTGTTGCTCAGATATCTTTTCACTGAGAATTATTATCCATAACTCCTGAATATAATACTACTTGATTTCAAGATTCAGTGCCCCTCACTTTTTTAAGGTCTTAGAGAAAAATGTTCCATGCTCTTTCTTTCTTTTATTTTCAATTTTATTAATTCATATCTTTGTTACTATCCATTTGTGAAGTTTTTCTTTAAAAGGGATTTGCTGAAAATTCACAAAGAAATCCATCTTCGTTATAATTAGTTCAAGATAAATGCAAACAATTATGCAAGTAAGGAAGAAGACACAAACATTTAGTTTGTCTCTTTTCCAAGCAGCTTTTACTTCAGTGTATGTTTACAGTATCAGGCCTTCCCAACTACCAGACTCGGCACCTACAGATCCAGAATAAACCGGTATATCAGACCACACTACCCATTTTCAAGGTGTGTGTCAGATCGCATTACAGAGTATCATACCCCATCACAAATTTTGTAAGCCTACCTGTCATCCTGGTATCGCGCCTCATTTTCGTCAAGTAGGAGTCGTATGAATACAACAACATTGCATGGCGACAGACGACTCCCTCAATCTTGTCGGGGGTGGAAACGCGCTACTTGTATGATTAAGAGAGCCTAGCCGTCAGTACCGGATATTATTTGGTGACCTTGAGGAGCAATTTGGTTTGGTCGTTGCGGCACGCATGAACAGTAGTTGAACTACCACACCTGGGTCTTTTATTTTTGACAACTGTTCACTCGTCATCGAGGCGCTTGTTCAAGACTACAGGCTGACATCTACTAGTACTACCAGTGGCTTCATTAGTAACATTCCCACAATACTTAGTTTTCTGTCTGTGCGTACATACCCTGAAAAAAGCCAGCCTCGCTGACAAGAACAATGGACGTTTCTCACCCTTCTCTAGGATTACCCCTGATCACGTCCATCCCGCTAGTCATGAAAATATTCCACCCCCGACAGAATATGCTTCCGCTATCAAATTTAGGTCTATTTTTCTAAATTAATATATAAGTTTGCAAGTTCTTATTTACAAAACATCATTGGCTATGTTCGAACCTAAATTTTATGTTAAAAATTGCGGTATTGTCAGATTTTTAGCATAAACAGGGAAAATTGCAGCAGCGCATGAATATAGATGAGATGCACTACTTTCCAACCCCGCTTAGGATCTTTGCTATCACATCGCGCACCAGGCAAAATTGGTGTGGTGGCTGATTCTCTGTAATGCGATCTGACACACACCTTGAAAACGGGTAGTGTGGTCTGATATACCGGTTTATTCTGGATCCGTAGGTGCCGAGTCTGGTAGTTGGGAAGGCCTGAGTATGTTTGGCAAACTTCAATTTAAGATAGGGCTTCACACTGGTGTCACTTCTAAATGTTGAATGTTTTATTATGGTTTGTTAAGTCTTTATATGTAACTTATTATAAATATTGATTATTTTGTATTGTTGTATCTTTTCAGTTTGACATTTGTGAAATTGTAAGTGAACTGAGAAAACAACGGCCTGGCATGATCCAAACTAAGGTAAGTTATGCTTATATTTCTCTGTTTAGTGCACAGTCTGTTTGCTTTCTGGTTACCAATCAATTTCATTGCATCATTCTATTTTCAACCAGCTTAAATTGTAATGTTGAATTATCCATTTTTTTTTCTTAAAGATCAAAACATATTTTTGTTTGCAGTAATGCCAGCTATTTTATTAGCTGATTCAAACCAGATCCAGGGGATTTTTTTCAGGCAACTAGTAGGTAACTTTTGAATTAAATAGGCACCATGGTAGGACAAGAGGGTATCGAGGGATAGCTCCCCGTGTGTTTAACACCTGTCACACTGTCTATTTCTTGGAATTAATTTTCAAGGAATCTCTTTTTGTTGAAATGTCACTGGATATTATGTAACACATATACGTATATATGGTATATGTCAGCTGGTGGTACACGGTTGTAATCAACAATGGGTGTTAAGTCTCTTATCACGTTGGAAGCCCTGTTTCCCTTTCCTTATATGGACTCGGTAATTGTGACATCATATATGTTTCATTTCTAGGACCAGTACCTGTTCTGTTACACAGCATGCATAGAAGCCCTAGGTACAATCACATCCTAAACCCACTGATTATATGGGATGCCAGTCCTGAGTCTGAAATGAAGCACAGATATTTGAAAGATGCTCTTGGTTAGAATGTACAGGAGTTGTGCAGTATTGCTACAGAATACTCAATTGATTCTGATATTTCCATGTATACGAAGTACAGGTTATTTGTACCTGATGATCAAGCAGAGATGCAATTAAATTAGCTTTTAGCAAAAAAAAAAAAAAAACTGTAGGATGTCATAATAAGTCAGTTTTGCATCCCTTTTTTTCATACAAGCTACTCGTTAATGTCACCATTGTATGATTAGCATTTGTGTTATGTAAATGCACAAGGAAAAAGTACCTATATTGGCTGAAAAGTGGAAAAAAGTCTATGTATGTTTTCATATGAAAATGTTTGTTCATGTATAGAGGTCACACTATGATCTGCAATTTGATTGTATTGGTTGCTAGGAAGCAAATTAAGAACGAGATTATGGTATTATTCATAACAAGTTAAAAAGAAATCATCTTTGGAAAGTGTACTATATTATCATTATTAGATTTATTTTTTACTTGCATACAATTATATATATTATGTAAAAAGGATATAAAAGAAAAATATTTCAGATTTTGTTTATGGGCAATTAATTTGCTTAAAGGCTGGTAATGATATGCCTACAATTTTGTAAATTCTTTAACTAAGGCATTAGCACAACCATTTTGGTTTATATTAACGGTATGAAATCAGTAAGCCAAGTTTACAATTGTTTAATTAAATTTGTTTAAAATTTTATTCTAGCATCACAGCACCAGTTTATGTTCATTTGTAAAATATGTCTTAAACACTATTTATTTGTTGTAATTTACTTTACTTTTTTATAGGAATTGTAACTATTGATAACACTCATTAGGCTGGTTAGGTTAGGTCAGTATATATGCCGACTTAAGAATAATGTAAAATACTTAGAGTTACAAGCAAAATGTTTGTTTCCTGAAAAATTGCAATTAAGTTACTGCTCAGAACTGTAAACTATGGATATAATACAAAAATGTACTTATTAATTTAATCAATAGAAAAAATCAGTAGGTGACATTTTGATATTTAGAACACAAGCTTAATTAATTTCTGATACATTTTTTTTTCAATTGTGATTTTTTCCCGTCCTTTCTCTTATTTTATAAGCTTTGGTTCCAAAGTTGCCATAGCATTTAGGTGAGTAGGCTGCCAATTGACTTTATTGGTCACTTTTTTCAGACCCCCCTCCGTCCGACCCCCTAGCCGGGTCCAGATGATACCCAACCGTAGGATTTATTTGCATTTTTTATTCATACTTATACGTTTTACATACTTTTCAAATGGGTAATAGAATACTCTTTGTGTCTTTAGTAAGATACAAACCAAAATAAATAGAATTTTGCTCAAAGATACCCAATGTGTTCGTTGTATTTGATTTTGTATAAAGACAGCATCTATGGATTCTGTGACAAAGCAAACCTTTTCAGGATTGTAGAATTGAAAAAAGTACCCAAGAATACAGCTTAGAACAAGTGTCACTTGAGTTCAAAATATTTGTTATTTTAGAAGAGCTATAGAAGTGTATGGAAATTTTAATTGTTTATGTGGAAAAAAAACTTGGAAGCATTCCAGCTAGGATTTTTCCCGACAAAAACTCATTTTTAATTAATTTTCCCATGGGAAACAGCATTTTCCCCCCATCTTGCCAACCTTTAGTCTTCCTTTTCTGGCACTCGCCATGTTTTTGTAACAGTTTTTGGAAAAGCAAAAGATCAAAACCCGACCTTTAACATAGGCTTTCCAGATACACCATTCATGACTGGACTTCTGAGTGTCCCTAAACTCGTGCCGGATGTGACATTAGAATCCGCGTTATTTTCAAACTCTGTGAAAGTTTGGACAGGAGGGCAGTGAATGTGATTATCTATTTATTTTATTTTATTATTTATTTATTTTTATTGATTAAGGCTATTTATCTGTCAATGTATGATTCAAAAGTTGTAATTGCCTTCAGAACAGTTCAATAAGAAGCTATGCATTTAAATTGCTTTCAAAAACCCTGACTTGGATTGCTATAAACTTTAAATTGTAATATTACATTTCTATCCAATGACATTCACATTAGACTATGTAATATAAAACGGGTGTTACATTTCACATAATATCACGTAATATTACAATTAATCCATTCCACATTTTATTATGTAAATGTCATGTGAAAATGTCATTGGATTAAAATGTACATTGTATTACTTCTCAAAATATGAAGTTACACCCGATTTATATACATCAAGTTAAGTATTGCATTTTCTTTGTCAGTGTCAACCAGATAAGAACCTAATCCAAGTTTAACATTGTTTACATAAAAACGGCTATATCAATCCACATTATTTTAATCTTAGATGATTTTAACAACTTGAGTTATTTTCTTTATTTATGCTAATTTATTTAATTTTTTTTTTTTTTTTTGCACACCGCGACACTGCTTCAAGTTACGTTGTTGGCAGATTTCCAAATCCAGCCACCCCATGTGTCATTTCCTGTAAACAGATTTATCCCTGATCAGGAGGTCATGTCATTCCAACCAGCGTTTTAAGCTTGGATTCACGTGAAAGAAGAAAGGTGTAATTAATGTCCTATTGTGACTAAATCATTACCCACCTGCGAGCTTATGTAGAACCAATTGGCAAACCCAACAGGCTCCTAGAAGTACCAGGAGGCTGGGATGCTTTATTCTACTACTAATAATAACAATTCATTTCTTAAATCCGCGCTTCACATGCGTCTCAGCGCTGTTTACATATGTACATAAAAACTAAAACTAATATAAAGGTAATTAAAACCAAAAGATGCAAGTTAACCAAATTATTCTTTAAATAAAAAGGGTTTTATATATTTTGAAAAAACAATGATAAGAAGCATTAAAATAAATTTGATTTGTTAATAAAATGGGACCATTATACTGGTGAAGCAATCTCAACTCCTATGACCAAATTTTTTAAGTACCCTCTACCAGGGTGGCAGATTATATAGGGAAAGACGGAAAAATCCACACAGCCTGTCTATTTATCTAGAGACATATCTGTGAAAAATCAATCTGTCGCCCTGGTAGAGTCTTTTTTGCGTCGTTTCGCTTAAGTTGAAATTGACCACTGGATCGAGTTCCAATGGGAGTTTAAAGTTCTATTATATTGCCCATGTACTATGGACAGTCGCCCTTAAAAGTTTTAAAAGTCAAGAGTAATAGACTATAAAGGACTATTCTTTGATACACGGGTAGCCAATGAAGGTCGCAGAGAACTACACCCCATTTCCATAGATTTTAGATCGATCTATCCCTGTGGGGAGTCTCACTAGATTACTGTCAGCTTAGCCGGCTTAAGCGTCTGTCCCGCCTACTGAAAGTTGTAAGGGGGTAATTAACTATGGTGCGCGCTCGGCTGACTGCAATTTAGCGTGAACCCCCAGGGAGTTAGGTCGATCTAAATCTTAATCCCTGGATCGATCTAAATCTCTGGGAATACACCCCTAGTGTGATGTGGTGGGGACTAGAACTAGTGTGATTACGGAGGGGACGAGCTGCTGAACTTTACATAGACTGTAGTTTTCCATTTGAAAGTTATGTATTCCGAACAAGAGGCTGTTTCAATACTCGAGGGTAGAAGTCAAAAATGCATGGATGAGTATCTATGTTTTCTTGCTGTCAACAAAGTGAAGAATCTTATTATATTATATTATATTCAATGCAGACTAAAATATGGTGATTTACACACTTCTACTAATTAATTAATTTAAATGTAATTCTCACTCTTATCCATAATTTAATATTTCACAAATTAATTTACTGCTTAATTTGCAAATTAATTAACTAAATGGATAAATTAATCACCACCAAAATCTAGCCAATTTCTGACCTATCCTGAAAATTTCGTTTAAATCCCTGTAGGACGTTTTGCATAACTTTAACAAACAAACAAACAGGCTCTATTTATTAAGTAATCGATTGATTGATGGATCATCAATAAAATTAAATGGTCTGTTAATTACTCCCAACACATTTCAGCAAAACCATTCCACAACTTATTGCATACAGTTGCCATCAGACAGACTGACATACAGACAAATAATTAACTAATAATTTATTAACGGATCACCACCAAATCTCATCGTTTCTTACTTGATCCATTCTGATAGTCTCTGAAAATTTCATCAAAATTTTCCCATAACTTTTTTCCATTAGGATGCTTACACACAAACGAACAAACAAAGATAATTCGAAACCAAAAACATAACGTGCTTTGCGGAGGTAATGATGTAGATATAAACATATTAACGGAATAATTCCCGATAATGAGCAATGATGAACTGTTATGATACAAAATTTTAAATGTGATATTTTAAAGTCACTGTTGTCACTACTTAAAAACAGTTTGTCATGTCTTGACAAATTACATTACACAAAAATTACATAAAACAATAGCACAAACCTCCTTAGTTGTTCTAAGACAAAAAAAATGAATATTTTTAAAAGTATATATTTGTGACGGTCGTTTGAAATGACTTAATTTCGAATAGCTATTTTTTCTATTAGGCTAATCTATAACCCTGCCATGTAGGCCCTATCAAGCTTTTGACACCGATATCTTCATTTAACTTCTATCCTTCTATAGTTCATCTTCAGTGACAGGTACAGTTTAATGTAATTTACAGAATGCAGTCATTTATTTTGACGTTCTACCATACGTATCGATTGCCTCTCTACAAAAAAAATTGGTTGCTGTCCCGGTTACTCCGGGCTCAGACCCTTCTGCGACCACGTCAATTAAGAAATTTTGGTGAATAACCCATTCGAGAATGACATGAGACTTGTGGGACTCATTGCTACGCCATTATACCATCCTCTTACTGGTTGCAAATATTATACAAGTGATTTGAACAGTTCCATAAACTCGAAGGCAAGTGATGCAGACTAAGATAGCCTGGGAGACTGTGTAGGTCAACTGCACTTTATGCCCCCATGGCGATTCTCTGCGGACGATGGTCGAAAACATGGTATAAAGAGATGATAGAGACCATCCATATTTTTGCTCGGTGTGAACGGGGCGTAATAGTTTCCGCTATGCAGTAGTTTGTGCCATATTATTTAATTTATTTACCCGCGTTATCTACCAAACTATACCCGAACTATATGTTACATATGGCAGAAATAGATGTTGTTAAAACTACAATATGCAACTTCCTTATTTCTTTGCGATTTTGTGCGCAAGAAAAAGGCGAGAAGAACTGTACCGTTTTTAATTTCCTAAATTTTTTACACCCAGTGTAGTTCCACCTGTTTTAGTAGTATGTAAGTGGAATTAGCAATTGACTGTGAGGTATTTTAAAATCTTCATTTTGTATTGACGAGGAATATTCATCCTCTTTTGCTGTTCTCTATTGTACAAAAATAAACTTTTCTACGCTGGCCGTGGATCAATCGAAGATAATTAACTGCAAAGGAAAGAAAAAAAAACTCATGACAGAGCAAGTTCAAATCAGGGGTAGTCAATTATATTTCTTAATTGGCTTGCCTCAGGAATTCATGTCATTATTTCGTAGGTTAGTTTACCATCGGTTTAAGGTCGCTGTATAGACTCCAGGTTATTTCACACCAGCAAGACCAACACTACATCATTGGCCGCGAAATAGTGGGTATAGAAGAAAAACACGGTTAAGTAAAAGGTTACGTGAAACAATGGAAAATGGGCGGGGGCTCAGATTAGCCCCTTGATAACAGCATTCATGGATCGATACAGAGTATGAAAACATGCAATGTCTTTGGCTGGCTCGACATGTGCTAGTTGTGTAAATCAGCAAAAGTGTTGCGGGAAGTATCTTCTTGCAATGATTGGTGTGAAGAAAATCACCGGCTGTCTTTGTCTTCACAGGAATTTAAATTAAAGAAAATGAGATAAGAAGAATAGCATGATCATTAACTTCATAATTTGTATAGGCTTAGGATTTTCTTTTCATAACAGTCGCACACTTATACTTTCCAAATGTTCCACAATATCGATATTGAAAAAGATGACCAATTAAGGCTGACGACTTTGGCGAAGTGAGACGTTAACAACTTGTAAAATACAACAATGGCACTAAACCATGCGGTTTGGTGCCATTGCCATTTACACCGAGCAAAAAGATGGATAGTCTCAATCATCTCTTTGTACCGAGCTGAGCGACTTTGACCCTCTTTCTGTATTTTTGGCACCGAGAAGGTCTGTTTTGCCCCCCACCTGTCCATCACCTGCTGATCAGACTTGTCAGACGTTCACTGGACGTTTTCTTGGAAATTTCACTTGGCCAGATCTGCCTTGGTCCTCTCTCTTTTTTTTTTTTTTTTTTTTTTGGCTTTGGTTTTTAACACTACCATAGGCACCAAAGAAACGCTGAATCTCATTTCCGCCATTAGAGCTTTCAAGACGGACGGGACCCATACACTTTAATCAGAATGCACTTAACCAGAATGTACTGAGGTGTAATAGGGGCCTACATGATGTACTCTTAACATCCGTTAATGATTCCGATCGCAATGTAGTAAAAGTACATGAAAATGGGAAAACAGACTAAGACGAGGATGCAGTTCGAATTGGTTCATTTACGCTGTCATCAGTCATTTCATAGAAATCCTAATTGCAAGTGCCTGGGTTTGAGTAAAAGCATAAAGGGATTTCCGACAAAGAATAAGCAGAATACTTGAAATATAAGTTTTTCTCTAATTTGTCATTTCCATACCATGCTGTGAAATACAGCAAACAATTTGCCAGTGGACCACACTTGTGGTAAAAAGATGTCCGTCAGATTAACGTTAACTGGGTTGGCAAAGTACTGGGAACTCAGCGGTAACTAAACATGCAACCCCAACCCGCAGTAAATATTCTCTGGACCAAAATATATCCAGGCAAGAAAACAGTTCAGGACCACGTTTGATCAGCCTGTGATGGACATTTACGGTTGACAGACCAAAACAGAGTCTCTCGGTACCAAAAACTCCTAAGTTCGAGATGATGACAAGATATGAGACCTTCAGTCACACGTGGTACACAATGTAAATATATCTATGATTTGCAGTAGCACTTTGATCTCATTATACCTCAGTGCATTCAGGATAAGGTTTCTGTGTCCTGCGTGTCATGTCAGCTCTATGTGCGTAATACAGGAAATGATATTATAGGCATCTAAATTGAAAAGAAATCTGCCACAGTAGCTTTCCACCGCCGCGTGAAAGATAAATCACAGCGATTTTTAACGGCATGACAGACCAAAAGAAAGCTCGTGTTACAGATGCATTTCTTCGTATATTTCTAACCACTTTCTTTGCATTCCAACATCCCTTGGCTCTTACGAAAACCTTTTTTAACACAATTTAAATATCACACAATTGTAATATGACCGGCGCGCTGAAAACCGCCAGTCAGCGAGGACACAGCATGCCATGAACCAAACAATATACCACTTACATGTAGTTGCCATTATGGCCTATCGAAGATGCGTTAATACTTATCTTTTAAGTGATGCTAAGGCCTTGATTTGCCTACTGTCATGATACGGTTGATTTCGTTAATCGAATAATCGATCGCCATGCTATAAAACATTTTCTCATCCTTTTTCTGTCTCATTCGAGACCCTTGAGATTACCAGGCCAGTCACAGTGCTCTTCATGCACCAATGTTTCTGTTTGAGGGTTCCAATTTTGACATTTTCTCTTTTTTCTCTTACCTGCTAACGTTTCTTTGTTTGTCTTTTTGTTTATTCATTTATTTTTTTATATCCAAAGAACTGTTAAATTGGCCATTGTGTTTTTATTTTCACTGAGAAGTGTAACGTATTAGTTATTTATATCTGTTTCATCCTACTGTATGTCATCAAATCATGATCATCATTTTTTTTTTCTTTCGTTTTAGCTTTTTTTTAGATTCTGTTATGTGTCTTGACATAGAGTATAGCATAATACTAGAACAGGTAGAACGAGAGTTCTGGAATATAACCCTTTGAAATCACGAACACAGCGAGCAGTGCGTGTTATACGCAGCTTTTATGAACTAAATTTAGGATAAATACCTGCATTTTGGTGTTTGGAATGAAAGCAGAAGGAATTTTTGTTCAATGGATCATGTGGGGTTATAGACAACACTTGCTCTTTTTTCTTTTCGATAGGCACCATAGGTTTTTTATTCTTTGTCGCACTGCGCTCGCTAATCTGCCATTGTTTCTAACCCCAATGTTCTCTACATCTCGTGAAATCTCCCTCAATTCTATGTTAATTCGCGAGACTGCTGGTTATCTCACATGGTTTTCAATAACCAGCGATCGCAGCATGACCACGCAAGCTTATTTTCTTTTGTCACAAACAGATAATTTTTTGAAATAATCAAAAATGAACTCTTTCTCAGTCTACACAAAATTTGGCATCATAACCTAACTGATGGACTTATTCAACAGTCATACTTAAGTATAATAGTTCTCGTTTGAGAAATATTTGTAAGTTTCAGTTTAAACAAACTTGATTTCCAAGCCATGAAGTATAAAGAACTAGATAAGAAAGATGTTACGGCATTGTTTAAGATAACCTCAATGGTTATTTTCCGTTTTATCAATTTTAAGCAGGTCCATCATGTGTTTATTTTGCTGCTCTATCCCAATTCTTTGAGTATGGGGAAAGTTAAAACATAAATTACATATTAAAAATAACTTTCGGGCCTTATTGGCAAATCTTATCACGCAAAACAAAAAAAAAATGCAATTACGAAGCCATGGGAAATACATTAATTATGATATTAATGTGTAGACTATACGATTTTAGCTTGTCATTTAATACAAATATCTAAGTGGACGGTAATCATTTATGGTCTATTTCTGAAAAAATGTGACAATTACTATCCCAAGGGTCACATGCGAGTATTAAAATCTCCTTGCTTTCTCAGAAATCTAATAATCTTCATAAGTGGCCACCTACTGCTGAAGTGCAAGCAAAGAAGATCAGTAGGAAGAGATCTCCTAAGATTTAAACCCAAACTTAATTCTTGTTTCAAACAGGTTTCTTGATTAATAAACAATAAACACACCATGTTGCTATATTATTTTGTCGTAACGTGGTGTGTTTATTATCCTGCAGCAGGTTTAAATACTTTGTAGGATCTTTTAAATGGCAACATAATGCCGAATTAAATCTTTCCAGTAGTTATTACGGATTATATGCATTGACTTAACGCTGCAGGCTATGTCAAAACATGTTTGTGTTTATACCATAAAGGAATGGTCCTGTTTCACATTGAAATATATATATATATATATATATATATATATATATATATATATATATATATATATATATATATATATATATATAATCACGCTTCAGCTTTTACAGTGTCATTCAAAGCATCTTGCTATAGAAAAACATTGATCCCCCCCTCTGTTTTAAAAGATTTCTACAATTGTCATATCTTTTTTAAAAAAGTAGGCCTACTGGTAACGATAGACGATAGGCATAAATGGTGCTTCAAGGTCGATTTTGACCAAGGATGTCAGAGACCCTACTTGGTGAAGTTTCGGTTGCTCGTACGGAGGGACCAAGCCGATAAGGGTTTTCTATTTTTACTTTGAGCACGGTTTGTAAACTCCAGTGTAGGTCTTGCGTTTCAGTGATATAAGTACAACAACCTTGGTACCACATTGGGCACATTGTCCGTTCTGTGATAACAAAAACAAAGCGAAACAATGGTTAGCAGTAGTTAATGTAATGATAAAATGATAATTCTTGTAATGTAATATTTATTTGTAGCTTCTCTTTGTCCAGTTAACAGTCCGATTTAAACATAGCACCCAAACACTACTTTTTTAACATTTGAAGGTTCATAAACTTGCACATGTTGCATAATTCCGCATGGGTTTGCAACAAACATTCTCAATATATCATATATTTTAACATCGTGGCATGAATGTCAACTTCACTTGGATGTGTATCTCCCGTGTGGAATTACGTAAGGTCAATAGGTCATATTGGTACTGAAGTCAAAAATCTAATCAGTTCAGCTCTTCTGTAAACTGATTCCTTTTAGCTGCACTACAGGGATTGCTTCCAATTGTTTTGACAGCCACTGTTTTATAGCCTGCGTTTCTCTGGGAATTCTTAATGAGAAACCTGTAAAAAACTCATATGCAGGTCATTATTAAGTTGAAGATAATGTTTATCGCATTTGGTTTTTTTGTCCTCCGAAATAAGCTGTTAGTAAGATAAATTTAAACAATTTATATTGAACTATAATGCACCCTCACCCAAACTTCCAGGTTTGTTTAGATGTTAATGTAAGTACAAAACTATTCTGTGGACCATGCTACGTGGCATCGACATCGATATTGGAAACTAAACAGTCGCCTACGCAAACAAACAAATATATTCAGACGCCTTCAAATCTATTTGGTAAATAACTGGTAGGCCTAATAAATCTTAATGAATCTACAGACCGTTCCCACCTCATTTAAAGCCTGCGACAAAATTCCATGTAATAGAGACATTGTTTAACATAGACAAAACTAAAAATAGATATATATTTCAAACCCTTGATTATACACTTGTGAAGTAATTGTATGTGTCACACAGGCACTCTAGTTTGTAACCCGGGTGTGTTGTACTTTATTGTATGTTTTACGTTATTAACAATACTGTAAACAATAACAACTTTGGGAAGAAGTTACTAACATTCTACAAAGGCATTATTGCTTGATATAATAAACTGCATTATATCATGGTGAATGTGTCAACAAGTTTTTTATACTAAGATAATAAGAAAATTGAAACGTTTCAACGTAAGATCCAGTATTCGATTTAATTTTCTCATAATCTTTGCATCGACATTATATTTACAAACATTTACAATAAAATCGAGTGAAGTTGACCAAAAAATGAAGTTGTGAATGATTATACGTGAATAAGTGAAACTTTATAAGCTATGTAAAGCAAACTAATCAACATGTAAAATTAATCTTGGATATTTGATTATTCAAAAAATAAACTGAAAGTGCACATCAAAAGTACAAGTTCAAACCAAGAAAGAAAAATAATAAAAAGTCGGTTATTTCAAGGATAAAGGCTAATGTCTATTTCCTTTGACGCCTACAGAACAGTCTCCTGTGAAATGGTAGGGTTCCTTGTTCGTTGCCAATCGAGAGCAATTCGGGAAATTGGTTTGTGCTCTTTACCGCATGAAATCCCATAAGACATATTAGTAAACTCCACTTCGAACTCTTTGACACATACAGTGAACTACGTTTCCCAGCTTCCTTGTTAACATACTTTCGCCTTACGTGACAATAAGCAGTCAGTGCCCATTTGATTGGTTTATATAATTGGTTTTGCTTTCGATTTCTTTTATAACTGGGTAGACTATCGGTTAGCTTTAGGACGATTAATCGATTCTTTGTCAGTGGCATTTTTTCTTGTTCCAGTCTAAAATACCCAAAGCTTTCGATACTTTATCATTTGCAAATACCAGTCATTTGATAAACTTTTCGACTCTCCGACAAAACCACTTTAGTAGGCCTACAAAGCTAGGGGTTGGATGTGATCATGTGACGCCGTTATATCCAATCATTAGGCCTATGCTTCGAACCTTTGCAATGTCCATTGCCTCTCAGAATGCTGACGAAAGCTTTAGGATTTATCTCAGGCGAAACTTTTTCGTTTGAACAGTGCCCTGTAACCGTGTTCTCCTTCTCTGGTGAAGGAGTTATCCTTGGCGTTGTCGAGTGTTTCCCATTGATTACTGTCCTGGGGGCAGCTTTAACGGAACACGTTGCACGGCTATGAATGTGAACGGAACTTAGTCGCGTTGTGCTAGACAATGATCTTTGACTGGACCGGAAGCTCGCAGGCCTCGCCGTAAACGTTCGCTTGGGTCGGTTGTAGTGACTGTAAGAGGAGTTTCCGAAAAGACGGTCCTTACATCTCAGGCACAAATAAAGCAGGTTGGCCTGAAAGAAATTATTGGAATATGTATTTGGTATCTCTTAACACGCTGTCACTAATATATAGTGAGGCGTTAATACTATGCGTGAAGAAAAAAGTTCCTTGTATCTAGAATAATTTGTAGAGAAAATAAAATTTGGGATAGAATTCTTTTCTTTTTTCTTTTTAATTAAAACTGAACAAATGAATGGGTTAGCATTAGTGATAATGGTGAAAACTAAGGTATGGACGCGTTTGGCACCTAATAATTGATGGTTCAAGTCATTCATTCATTTTCAGATAATACATTCAATGCCGTGACATGGTGGTTATTTTGGTCAACCGGAATTCTTGAGTTACTATATGATGACAAAGAAGGCAATTAAATATAAATCATAAGAAAACGCATTAAAAATTCATGGCCTTGTTTAAATTTGTTTTAAACATGCTTTTTTGTTTTGTACTAGGACCAATTTCACTGTACATAAAGAGGTAAAAGAAGGAATGTCCATCTGTTCACTCGATTTTTAAAAGGAATACACTTACCCGGAATGTATCATTTAGAAAACCATAAATGAAAGGATTAGCGAAACTGTTCGCCATGGCCAACCAATGACAGGCAAAGAACACGCCATAGTATATCTGTCCGTGTGATGCTGTAAAGCTTTCGAAGATATCCGGTTTTATATCTGACACCAAGTAGAATAAATGTAGTGGTAGCCAACACACGGCAAACACTGCGACCACTGTGACCAACATTTTAATAACCTGGAACAAGTTTTAATATTAAATTCAGATCAAACATACCGATTTCATTAAGTGTAACGAACGCTGAATTAGATAATTCATGCTATGCTTGAATCTGTTTTCTACAAAACTGTCTTTGGTAATAACATACACCACGTTAGCTTGCAATAAAAGGCAGCATAACGGAAATGAATGCTTCAAAATGGTAAGGGTAGGTTACTCCCGATGCTTGACTTACAATGCACAGCCGAATATCCTTATTCAGATATCAAATGGAAATTGTTGCCAGAAATAACTTCTACCTTTCTCTTTGATCTCATTTGCATCTTGTCCCTGAATTCATCGGCGTTCCCGGGGGTGGTTCTCTCCCACAGGGTCCTCCCCACGCGGTAGTAACTGCAGGCCAGGACCACCAGGGGCACCACATAAGTAGTGGTGAATATGAACACCGTGTACGCTGGAAAGTTTGGTATTTGACAAATTACGGACAGAAATCACATAAAAGTACAAGATTATTATTGGTCTTACAAGATTGGCATTACATTTGCACCGTTTGAAGAACGGTATCAAGTTTACCATTTAGAACAACAGAAAAGTACCCAAGTCTACTAGTCAGTGTATCGGCAGACAATTGCGGCGTTGAGTGCCTGTGTAATTTCTCTAGTTATCAGATCTGTGACACACGATCAAGAGATGCAGAAAGAATCACGCAACATATAGTTCAATGAATAGAAAATATTACTTCTTATATTACACATTATCTATTAAAATGCATTGAACAGAATGAAGTAATTTTTTTTCAGTCAACAGCCAATATTAACGCCCTTTTGTTTACTGCTGCCAATTAGCTGTCAATATTAGCTGCTGATTAAACAATAATTGCTTTATTCTTATAACAAAACACAGCTGATGAAATTCTTTTCCGACATTGAACAGAACAAATCATCTCTATCGTCTTGACTGTAAATAGGCCTATCATTTAAAGGGAAGGAATGATACTACCTCTACATTAAATAAACCTGACTTAAGAAATCGCCAAAAACTTCCATGGTCTGTAGAATAAAGTATTCTTGTTACTTTATTTCGATATATATATGTTCGGTCAATATACTGTATATTTTAAAATGCAGACCGTAATCTTTAATACAACAATCTGCCAAATTGATATAAATACTGTAGACTTATTCGTAGACTCAAAATAGTAAACACCACCTAGTAAGTCCTAACTAAACTTGTTTAAGTTTGTTTAAACACACCCTTTTGTTTTCTTCTACCTTCTCCTGATGTTGATCATAAGGTTTTGTTTCTAAGACTTTTGTAAGCCTTGTGATGGCTCTATTAGGTTGGTTTGCAAAATGTTATTATTTCCTCGAGAACGCTACGCAGAAAGACAACATGATAAGTCTGATTTATGAATCATGACTAAACGCACATGACAGCGTGGTTCACTGTTAATTGGAATGCCTCCATTTGGTGTCTTAAATGTCGCACAAATGTCAATAACAGGTCGTTTGTCTGCGTCTCAGTTCGATGTTGGAATTTAAAAAACAATTTTGAAAACTATGATGGATTTTGTCCGAAGAAGACATGGTTGATTTAATGGAAGACGTGGTTGATTTAATATTGATCAGAAACGAAAACATCGGCTTCTTCATTGGTACGTCTGCTTTTTGTGACAAATTTATATTTAGTTCTTCAATCAACGCTGAAAAAACAGCACACCTAACCTAGGGTCTTGATGTGCATTTTTTTTAATCGTTCGTCTGTGTGTTAATTGACTCTCTCTCTCTCTCTCACACACACACACACACACACACACACACACACACACAGTTTTTTATAACTCGCATCGTTCAGTACAGATATTTTTCATAGAATCTTACCTAATCTGAAATCAGCTTGGGGTTCTGGAAAAGTTTCCCGACACACTTCTCTTCTGCCGTTTGTGTAGGTCCTGAAAAGGGCTATTTGCATTGAAGATAGGCCAGCCGCGAGAACCCATATAATGGCGACAATGATTTTTGCTTTGGTCTTGGTCAAGCGCTGTCTGAGAGGGTACATAACTGCCCAATACCTGAAACATCGCCAAGTTTTATCAACATAAATCCTACGACAGAAGGCAGTCTTCTAAGGTTCCTGATAGAATTTGATCGTATTGTACCCAATATGTTGGCCGGATTTATGTATAAACAGACTAAGTGCGTAATAAGAGAGCTGTAGCTTAAGTTTCACCAAGCTGCTACAGTTAAAAAGATGTACATATAAATAAATGAAAAATTATTTAATGGGAATTGAGATTTGACAGACAAAAAAGAACACAAAAGGCAGAAAAATATAACCATATATAGGAAGTAAAGAGCAGTGGATTTTATATATATATATATATATATTGTATAATAGGAATACCATTAGGAAAATAAAAGGATTATATAACATGATAATTTGTATGTGGCTGTATGCAATTTCCCATGTATATGTAAGATCCAAGGTCCCTTTGGCGACGTTTTTTCTTTCTTTTTACTTGAAAAAGTATACAATATATTGATTCCACTTTTTCAGTTGAACTAAAGATCAGGTCACGACACAAGGCCTACGCTCAACACATCGCGATATATTATTTCACAGCAAGAAACACTAAACAAAAGCAACAATTGCTCCACACATTGCTTTGTATGTATGCTCAAAATGATACTATGAAATGCGTGTACTCTATGTTTGGTGGTATATACAGTATAAGTTCACCTTTGCGTTTGACCAAGTACGAGCTTTTTTTGTCTCCTGATCTGAAGTAAAGATTGTGACTATTGATGTCCAGAAAGCATAATGGAAAATGAGTGTTATGTCCCATATGGTAATTAAGCTCTCTAGGAGGAATAGATTTTTATGGTTCAAAACGCTTTGCTTTGTAGGTTAGCTCTTAGAACGCTCAAGTTTGGCCTTTTTTTATTTTTATTTTTCCTTTAGCATTTCTTATTGCCTACTGAAAACTGCTCCCCTGTCATTTTATCTCTGCGTGTATGTATGAAACTATTCAGCCTTCTTCCTTTTCCAGATTAACTTTCATCGTGCAGAATGCAGGGTTGCATTTCAATAAAGTTCAGGCCACCTGCCTTTGATCATAGTTCGTGTGTTAGTTCAATGACACTGCGTTAATCATGTACATTGCGCATATCTGAGGGATGGACTGAAAAGAGGCCAGGACTTAATTAAGTTCATCAAATCTTGAATGATGCCTATGTAAAGTCATCGACGAAACCTTACATTAAATGCGGTCTTTTTGTACAGATGTAGGAGGTATCCTAAAATTACACAGCCTGTAGGACCTATTATAGTGTCTATATAATGTTATTGAGCTATGTGAAAAATAACATTGTGCTTTTTAGCACCGAAAACGGTAGGATAATCTTATCTTTGTGTCGATAATGGTGAAAACTGCAAACATGTAGAATTAAACACAGGAATCTTGTATTTTATACACGTGATTTAGGGATATTTTGGATGCAATCTAACAGATACTATTTACTGCACTATCATAGACATTTTTTTATAAGTAAACACAGGCATAATTGGCCTTAGGGAGATTCGATTAAAGAATTATTGAGAAAATTAAAAGTGTTTTAGGGTTTGCAGTTAGCTATGGACCTAGGTACAGTGGGATTGTGGTCCTGGACTTGTAAAGTTACGATTCCAATTTTTGATAAACACAAAACAATCAATTCAACTGGGAATGGTTGAAACAAAGTGATTTAAATGATTTTTGACGTGGTGTAGGCCTACTTAGCGTGTTTTTAGATAAATTTATAACTTTCAACAAATATCGAACCACTTACCTATCAACGCCGATTGCGAGATTGGTATAGATACTAACTGCCACCATTAGGTAAATGTTAAAGTTGACGAATGTGCACATGAATCCTCCAAATATCCATTTGTCCAGCATAACGGGGGAGAATGTGAAAGGCATACAGACAAGGGCCATTCCCAGATCAGAAACGGCAAGGTTCACCAAGAAAGTTTTAAGTTCTCCCCTGGATCGGTTCCCGCATGTCAATACAACGATGGTGATGACATTTCCTACCACGGCCAATAGAACTGATGTGGTGTAGATAGTAATAAGGGCCACCTGAGATCCATAATCCAAAGGATTCCCTGGAATAGCTTTTAAAAACTCTTCCATGTTGAATGAGCTGCTGGTCCCATTGTAAAGCGCACTCGACCTGTTTCCAAACATTGCGTCGTCTTGAAGTTTCCATTCTGCTTCCATGATCTGTATGGTCGACGTCTCTCGCGCGACTAGATGACAGCTACTTGACAGTGGATCGAAGAAACGAAGCTTTTAATCGAACGGGTGTCCTTTCACTGTCTGTGGTTGGCTGTAAAAATAATCCACAGCAACGTCATTGCCTTTTGATCATGCATTTCCCGGTCCAGCATTTTATCACTTTGCTGGAAAGCCCGTCTCGTATTACCTGTGTATACTGGTGTTCTTCTTGTATGACAAATGATAATATTGTTAAGTTTTAGGGTATCTATTTAATCTCGATTATAATACAATTGAACATCTATTGATACCTGTTTTTATGATTACAAGCCCATATGAGTCGAACGGAATCAACTCAAAATATCGGCATTTTTATTGACCAGCGCAATAATAAAATCAAGTGACCAATGACGTATGTACGGTAGATCTATCGGCCTCCACTTGCTATTTGAACTATATGTTATTTTAACTGCTCTATGGCAACGGGAATTATGAAAAACCCTAAAATACCTTGGTGGTTTTCGAAGCTTGATTCAGAAGGGCAATTTTTTCATATGATAGCTTGATTATAAGACAAATGAAGCCATACGGAGTTTGCTTCGATCGTGTTAGCGTCTAATAAATGCTGAAACAGTTAATCGAGCAGGTTAGCTGTCATGGAGGTAGAGATGTTGAGCACTCGGCTGTTTATCAACAGTATACAATATAGTTGCCATTTACAATTATTATTATTATTATTATTATTATTATTAATAATAATAATAATAATAATAATTATGATTATAATAATATCTATTTGCATCCAAAAGTTGGAAGGTACATTTACATTACTAAAATGGTTATTCTATTAATGGCATTTTGGATATTAAAACATTTTTTAAAATACATTTTCATGAACTGCTGTAGAATTTAAATATTTGGATGCATTTCTTGAAAATGTATTTTAGAAATTGTCCACTTCGTGATGGTACATTATTGTAGTATTTTACATGTTATCTTGTCCTCTACACACACGCACACACACACACACACACACACACACAAGTATTGCACCGTCATTGCATATAGCTGTGTGAATAGTGCGCTATGTGACATAGGGGAGCCGTTCTTAAAAAGTGATTCTCAGATTATTGCTCGCGTACGGTGATGAATTTTGATCCATGTGCACTATAAAGGGTGCCATCGAAGGTTTAACGCTTTTCTGGCTGTCAAGTTGCTACCATGATAATGGTATGGGAGCCCACAAATGACAAAAGAAAAGAAATTGTTTCTCTTCGGAAGGAGGGTATAGATGTCCCCCAGAGAGCCGTCAGATATGGTTTGTCTGGTCAAACTGTATGCGGGGTTTGCAGAAGAATGGAGGACACTGGTGACTCCCGAAGATGACTAATGCCTAGGAAGACTGTTGTCTTTTTATGCTGTGAGGGCTAAGGGGATTTGAACCGTGCAACGAATTAGCTCTGCAGTGGTCGCGCAATTTGCAGGTTGAGATTAGCAAAAAAAAAAAAAAACTGTTCAAAGAAGGCTTCTCAGGTGGAAACCACTCATCACCTTGGTAAACAGTCGTAGACGATTGACATGGATAGACCGTAAGTCAGAACTGCCACCATTTTGTGTTTTCTGATGTGTCCATCTTCATCGTAAACAATGAGGGTGGACAGGTGAGAGTATGGAGAACATCATCCAGATTTTTTTCTCTTTGTTGCTGGGACAAGTGCCCGTGCATATTAGTTCCCTGAATTGCTAAAATAATATAACCTGTGACTTGACATCAGGATGTGCTGATCAGACACTCATACCTACACTTTTAAGTTTTCGAAGTCTTAAAAGACGTGGTTCCAAATAGTTAACATGTAACTGTATCCTCTGGTCAATGTACGATTGTTTTACACCCACCTGAAAGTTCGTGATAGTAATTCAGTTGATCTAGCTTTCCTATTCGACTTGACACGCAACCTTCTCCATCTGGGGAGATAATAAACCATGACAGTAGATAGAAATATCGGTTTACCTCATAAATACATAAGATAGACAAATTAAATCGAAGCTATCACCAGGATTAGGCAAAAGCCAAGCAGATCTTGCGTACGGTTGACAGTGACAGGCACGTACGTGTTCGCATCTACAGCATACAGGTACGTTTTATCATAAGGCATAAAAACACCAGAAAGGCAATCCCTCTGCGTTTATCTCACGTATAACCTACAGTGTACCCCGAAAAAATTACTGGCATTGCTTTTGCTCTGAAAACCCTACAGGTGATGAAAGGCCCTTCATCTTTTTCCTATTCCCACTTCTTTATCCGCGTCAAAAGACCACATGGTTACACGCTTGTACAGCCATATACGAAAACACACACACACACACACACACACACACACACACACCATGCAATGAGATTGATTTTTTCTAAGTAATTGACTGTAATGTTCACAATGAGATGTCAAAAAAAACGCACTCATTTTAGATTTAACAAAGGCACAGCCATAGTCTGCGATGTGACATATAGCATAGCGATACTCCATATTATCCTAACAGTGGGCTGCAAAAACTCACGTTGGCCTTGATACAGACATCTGTGTTGGTCGATTTACTATTAAGTTGAATAGTACATGTTCCACAACTTAGAACCCGAAATCAACGTTGCAAAGTGAAGCAGGTTTTCATTAGCGGCCGCGCTGACGAGATTGTCCAATTTCTATTACCATTCTTCGAGCTGTGCATTGTCATTCAGTTTTTCATTACTTCTAAAAACCTGGTGAAACATCTCATTTGTCATTTGATTGATGAATTTTCTCCATGGCATTTTAAGATATTATCCTTCATTTCACGAGAGCCGTTTTATGATTTCTTTGTTTACAAAGGCAAATTACAAATAGAAAGTCGTAGAAGACCATGGGCAATCTCTTTAAGGGGACAGCAAATTTGTCATACTAAAACCAATGGTTCAAATTTACACCCTTTATTTCAGATATCATAGCGAATATGACAGCAACCTAATGGCTTTCGTTTGGGTGGAACGCCAGGTCATTTCTGCGCTGTAAAGTCTCATACTTGTATTGTATTACACTTAACTTCAGAGTTAACGAGAACCATTGCATCATATCTCGAAAGCAATTGTACAGTTAATTCCATACATTTTGAATACCCAGATTGCTTGTAAATCTATAACACATCTGGAATTGGGCTCCGCGTTTATTAGAGGATTATGCCTCTTTGATTAAAAACGCCCAGAATTTCATTGCAAACCACTGGTTAGTGCAAATGACTGTGTTGCAGTTGGCTTTTTACAGTTAGTGGTGTATGTAGACGAGTAAAAGGAACAAGAGACGGGTATATTGGAAATGGTGATAGGCCTACCAAGGCCTACAGAAAAAAAATCCGAAGTTCAAAGATCATCTTTATGGTTTTTAAACTTATTTCTGGGCTTGAGTCTTCAAAGATATCCGCGATTGATGTTTCGCTTAAGGGGTTTTGTTGAAAAGAAATTCCCAAAATTTTCGTGAATTTTTAAAAGTATGATCATCTTACTTTATAATCGCCACCAACATATGCGTTTGGCCGTGTATGTACATATACCATGGTTATCTACGATATAAACCAACGTGTGAGACTCAATCTATGCGTAAACAAAAAGATACAATATCAGTTTATTGCTTAATAGGTGCAAGGAGTTATAACAGACATCTTGTATTCGGAACTTATTATTCAATATTTCCAAAGAAATTCTGAAGGGCACGTTACAACATGACTTAAAGAGCTTATACAAGATATGAGAAAAGTTATAGTTATAATTGATTTTTCTCGATATCTTGTACAGTGGTTACTTTAAAGTATACTCATATGCTACAGTATTGAGTATCCATACATATTAGGTGCAGTACAACTATTCCTCTGTATTATTAAAAGGATAACAACTGTTCATTTTTGACAAAAAAAAAAAAAAAAAGGAAAAGAATTTTTCTGATGTACACAACAATTTCCACTCATTAACCAATGGTTAATGAATCCATTTCTACATTCAAAGTTAGTCCCCTCTTAAGAGATTATTACAAAGTTTAGTCATCTATGGAGGTCACATGGTCCGATGGCAAGCACAGATTTCAGAATAATTGCTTTAACTGCCGTTTTTGTGGTGAAATAGAATATGTTGTATTTCTATGAGTTGTTTATAATGTTTTATTGTGAAATATAGATCTCATACGAAGAGTTGTAATCCCTTTATCATTCAGTGAGATACTGTTACAGTAATTAAAAAAGAAAAAAATTGCCATTGCTGTTACATTTCTACCACACCACCACCTGCACGCAAAGAGAACATTATTATGGTAATAATAACGTTGATTGATAGTTTTAGAAAGGATGTCCATGTTTTTCCCACATTTCCTTCACATGAGCCAAGTAATGAATCACTGTAAATAGACTTTCTTATATAATATAT
>NW_019774291.1:887500-904827 GCF_001039355.2 Lingula anatina
CGTGTTTTTTTAACCTGTTTTCATCATAGTTAAATAAATTAAGCAGTGGTCATGGGTGACTTTTCATAGCGCTTCTTCATTAACTCTGCAATGATAACAAAATACATTACAATTGGTGACGTTTAAATCTTTTCAAAAATTCCAAAAGACCAAGAGAGAGAGAAAGAGAGAGAGAAAGAGTAGAAGAGAGAGAAAGACTGACTTGGCAAACAAACGTACTGTAGGATCTCATCTGTCTGTGAATGCAGAAGATATCCGGTCTGTACCATCATGTTCGACTTCCTTTCATCCCCCCTAAGTTCTATCTCCTGTCCGCCGCCCAAGTGCCTGCTGTGCTCCTGCCGCCAACTGTTGTTACGATCTCGCTGCACAGAACTCCCACGGGAGATGGTGCTGGAGCGCATACTTGTGGTATGGTACCGAGTTCCACGGTCTCTCCGGTACGAGCTCTGGCTTCTCAAGCTGCCGCCACGTTTACATCTGCGGCAGAGTAATTTTAGATCGGCCTGGAGAAAAATATATCGGAAATAAGAGTACGTGATTACAAGACATTTGAAAAATAACGCCAACTGTTGATAAAATCATATTAGAACAACTTGATATTGGCCCTTTAGTTATTTATGAAATTGGCGAAAATAACCAAAACCAGTGATTCCTCAATTAGTGAGTCAAAGTGTGTGACATTAAGTTTCAGGTAACAAAATAACAAATACCCTGAAGTTTTCATTTAGAAATCCATAAATTATAGGGTTGCTGAAGCTGTTCGACATGGCCAGCCAGTGGCATGTGAAGAAAACACCGTAGTACACGCGCTCGTGTGTTTCTGTCTTGACGAGTAACAAGAGGTCCGGCTTGGCGTCCAGGATTAAGGCCCAGAGGTGCAGCGGAAGCCAACACAATGCAAACACCACTACCACAGCCACAAGCATTTTGATCACCTTATGGAAACATTAGAAAGAACATATTTTTAGAAAATATTAAACACCACTTGTGGGTTTTTTTTCTCTATTTCTATGATTATCGATTTATACTATACAATTTGCAGCTGTGTAAATTTTAACGATGGTAGACTTTTTACCATTTGACAGTTTTATGAAATATGAAGGCAACATATTCTGTCTTTCCTTGTTCCAGATTGAAACACTTAATCAGACACGTGGATGTCGCATGTATATTAAAGATAAAAGCAGGTTATTTTCAGTAAGCTTTTTAAGTTTTAATTCACCAGATTGAATGGCCATTTTATATGGAAATAAATCATGACAGTTCATTTAAAACCGTTTTATGAAAAGGTACGTGTATTTCTCTCCATCTTACCCTTCTTTTAGATTCAAGTTGCAGCTGATCCCTCACTTCGTCAGGATTTCCAGGGGTGGTATATTCCCACAAAGATTTGCCAATACAGTAGTAGGACACCGAGAGAGCTCCCAGGGGGAGAAAATAAGCCGATAGAAACATAAAAACCGTGTACCCTAAATGTAAATCAAAAGGCAACATTTAAGAGATGTAGAAAACAGTGCTTCATCGACTGACAATTGAGTAGTATGAGAACCTAGGGCTCAGCCAAATATCTTCATTATTTTATGAGTAGTCGTTATATCATTGCTTAATCTAATACTTATTTTCTATTGTGCATTTTCATCTGCCCATGTAGATAGGCCCTATATACGCTACAATGAATAAAGCAAAGCATGGCGATTTTAGAACAGACGACTATACAACTATAAGCTACGTAGCTACTTAGGATTTATATTTTTTCTACTTATGTAGATCAATTTACTTTTGATAGATGACTGAGGAATGGTTCACTACTTATACAGTACAAATACTTTGAGAAATACTCGAACGCAACACTGTGCTTAATGGAACATGTATCCTTTAAACGTATCTTTACGTGCAACTTGAAACCCACAAAGTCATTTCATCGCTGTAATTCACACGATTTATTTTGTACTCAGCATCAAAGAAAGCTTCATCACGTCACAGCCCTAAAAGGCGAGACATATGACTGACTACTTGAGTTTTGAGAAAACTGTAGAAAACCAAAACAGTCTATTGTAGACAAACCTAATCGATAGGAACTGTCGGGCCAGATCTCGTTGCAGTCTTTGTGTTCTGTGAAGTTCTCTGACAATCTTGCCACAGCAAATTGCACCGACGCCAAGGCAAATGAGACAACCCAAACAATAGATAAGACTACGCCTGCTTTCCTCTTGCTTAGTCGTCTTCTTAATGGGTATTTCACTGCCAGATACCTTGAAGAGGTACACAGTACAATATAAACGTTCATCTATCAAATTCACAGAAGCATATTAAAACCGATATTCATTTTGGTCTTAAATTAGAACGTTTATATAGATGTAGTTTGGGTTTTTACATAAGCTTCAGCTAATTTTTGCAAAAAAAAAAAAAAAAAAAAAAAAATTAAAAGCATTATAAAAAGTTAACATGGTAAGATACTCAAAGCAGTATCACAAAGCTATGCATTTACCGAGTATTCCCATAAACTAACTGTGAGGTATTAAGTAGATGAAAATAAATTGGTAATAACTGCATCTTAACCTGAATGAATACCTTCGTAGATTATTCTTAAATAAGTGGTGTAGATAACTTATCTGAATTTGAAAAAGATGAATGACAAGGCATATTTTCTCTTCCGTTGAGGTGACATGTAAAACTAAATCAATTTTCTAACGATGCAAATAGAAAGTGTTATGTTGTGTTCCATGCGCATAACGCCGGATTGATCACAGGTATGCCCATTATGGTATAGGGTTACATCTGGAAATACAGCTTTTGAGATTTATTCCTGAACACTGTGAACATTGATACCAATAATTTCTCTCAATTATTGTCATTGCTGCCTCCAAGGACAAGAGGGTTCCGATTTTTATATCCTCTTGATGTATCAATTTAATTAAGTGGCAGTTGCTTTCGATTATGTATATATTGGAAACAGCGGAAATAAGCCTAGGTACTTCTCTTATTTATTGGCCTTGCACATTACTAAAAAATTGAAAAAAAAAAACGAACTTGAAATATTGTAATACCTGAAAACAAAATGCAATGACAAAGAACTTAATAAGGATGATATCTACATTATCCTAGAACTTTATTAAAAGCGCAACGAAAATATCATATACTGTTTCTGTTGACGGCCATGGATGGGTAAGGAGCGATGTGTCCTTAGTTGATGAGCATGTTCTCATAATGTGCAATATTTTAAACAGAGGCTTGTAATGTAACGGGGAAAATAGTAAGACGTTGAATAGAGAGAGAGAGAGAGAGAGAGAGAGAAATGGGAAGAAGGAAACTGGGAAACAGTAAATAAAAAGTTTGAAAGAACATAAAGTTCTTGTGGTTTCTACCTCGCGCAACACCTAAGTAGAATCAATATAATCGTCACGCACGTATACCGTTCTTACCTGTCAATGCCAATGGTCATGTTGGTAAAAATACTGACTGACACCATAAGGACCTGGGTAAACAGCACAAAGGTACACATGAATTCGCCAAACACCCAATCTCCCAGCATGGCCTGCGTGAAAGTAAAAGGAATACAGAACAGCGCCATTCCAAGGTCCGAAACCGCCAGGTTGACCAAAAATGTCGTCAGGTCGCTCCGTGATCGGTTGCCAAAGATGAGGATAATAATGACGGTCAGATTTCCCACTATTGCAAACAGGGCTGTCATTGAATAGACTGTGGCGATGATTGCTTGCACCCCACGGTCAAACGGGTGTTTGTCTTCAAGGGAAAGGGACATCCACCATGGTAACGGAATATTAGCCCTACCATTTTCATCATGCTCCGTTAGTGATAAGTTAAACAGTCTGTTTTTAGAATGGTTACGCAACGTGTCATTCATAATTTTCCAGAACGACAAGTTCATTTTGAAAAATCTACAATTACATTTTTATAATATGGCGTGAGCCGTGTAACGTTTCCAATCTCATGCTGTATCAAAGTGCGCAAATGCATATATTAAGCGGCCGGTTGCAAAACCGGCGAAAATTGTGCTAATTAATAGTGACGTGCCAGTTTTACAAGTTGGCTTGACATGTGATATGTTTGCCAAGGAATTATATATACCTTCTTGGATATGCTTACTTTAGATAATCAAGTGCAAGAGTTCAATCCAGAGTATTCCAGAAACCAACAGCTTTTCGGTTGGGATTCTAGGACCACCAGCTACTTAGTATGATTAATAAAATCTCTTTCTCTCTCTCTCTCTCTCTCTCTCTCTCTCTCATCTATACATTCGCTTACATGATACGCGCTTTATATAAATTAAACGACTTCTTAACCTAAAACACAATTTTAATTAAATCAGTGTAATTTATTTCGTGGAGGCCCTGGCCATTTTTGATCTGGTGTGCCCACGGCATCTCGAGTCGTAATAGTGCCATGCTTAGAACTTAGGCATCCGCAGTTATCATCTGCTCAGTTAGGCGACTGACTGAACGGACCTTTATTGCCAAGCACTTTGTACTTCCGAGTGAGACATGATGTAGACAAAAAACTACAAAACAATCCCCTCCCCTCTTAATGGAGGTATAAAAATATACCGGGCTGTACATCAATATAATATTCATTGGAAGATGAAAGGATCCCCGTCTTTATTGAACGCCCACGACCTTTTCAGTAGTTTGGTGGTTTTACAACAAAACTTTTTACTTTTAAACGCGTTTCATTTTTCTTCGGTCTTTTCAGCATTTGAAGCTAATCAGCTTACATCATTCCCTGAAATTAAGTACGCGGTTTTAGCTGGAAATATTTGTATTCAATCACATTTTTGATACTTTACCACCAAAGACCAATTGTGGCATTTCCTGTCTATACACAATCATGTTTCTGAAATAAGACAAGTGATTTCGATGGTTCAGTCATTTTTATCCTTATTCCTTTTCAGATTCTTGAACATATCATTTACATTATTAAAGTTTGCAATTACAAAACTCTTTGATTTCACACTAAAAGGATACTTTTATGCATGAATAAATACAACTGAAGTAAATCAGGCTATAACTATACACAACAAAATGTAAAAGATCGCAAACACAGCATGCTGCGTTGCATTTTGATGCAAATCGATTGCATTCCATTTCAATGAAAAGAAAAGAGGTATTACTCAGTATAAACACCAGAAGTAACAGTGTGTTAGTATTGATATATAATTTAATTGGTATAGTGAATCCTACGATTGAACCGACACGAAAGAATCTTATGTATGGGAACCGCAGGACATTATTGCGGTAGAGAAGACGCTGAATATGACTAAACACATCGTCATCACAACTATGCATTGTGCAGTTTCGAAAATTGATTTTTGGACACATATACAGTTGCGAAGAGGAGGTAACACAAGTAATGTATTCGAGAAATGTATTTAGAATGTGTTGATCTATGATACATGATTTACCCTGTATGACCTTAAATACGTAAGCAACCTCACAATGTCGTTCAGACGTCCTATTTAATTAGCCTATCACTCCGTCCACCTGCTCACCAACTGTCGCAATCGGAAACGCCCTGCTTATTAAAGAACAGATAATCCAGGTAACTCAGAAGGGGTGTTTGCACAAAGTTTTGAAGTGTGACTCATGTTGGAACCTGGATCGGGCCTGTTTGTTAGAACCCAATCAGTTTACTGCTTCTCATAAGCCAGAAGCATCTGATTAAGAAAAAATTGCATTCCACGCTAACAAGTGCTTTTACCTGTTGCGCAGCATGATCTACCTCTGAGCCGGTTGTTGGACTGGGCCTTTTATTTCTCGCCAGCCGTGCGCAAAGTTACCAAATTAACACCTTACAACTAAAAAATGGGCGTGCTAGAATTTCTGAAACCCCCTAAATCTGGAAAATGTGCCACTGTAATTAAGACCAAACATTATATTGCACTGGATGAGAGTGTCAAGGTTAATTCCAAGCAAATTTGGAATATGAACGTGTGCCAAATACATGTATGAAAATAGAAGTGTGTATGTGAATATCAGAGTAATCACACCTCGCAAGATCCCAGCATATAGCTACGTTAATTTTCCTGAACATCATTTCATCATTTTGGTTGTAGGGGTGTTGTTTTCATCTGGCTCAAATATGACTAACCCTTACTATTTCTAGAAACCCCGCTTCTACTCTTTTAGAACCAATGAGGTAACCGCGGGAGGAGTTAGAGGAGTTGAGAAGGTGAGCCAGACGCTAAAGGTGAAACGCTGGAGTGTCGTATTGCGATACCTTTCATCGAAAAGCATAAAAAAAAAGTGACTGGCTCTCGGAAAGTGACAGGAGGCCCCCGAACGGTTCAGAATGAGTTTTAGTTACGATCAGTTTGCTCACTTTTTTATTGAGACGGATATAGACCACAGCGGCTCTTTGGACATCGGGGAGTTAATAAGTCGGCTTAGAGCTGGTGGTTACAAGGGATCTCAGTTGCAAATCCAGGTAAGCACTTGAGTTACCTGTGCCATCGAATTTCATACCTACTGTGGGTGGTGTGTGATAAGAGATCTATGTCTTTCTGTGTTAATCAATATATAGTAGTACCTGAATTACGTTGTATTTATTTTATCTGACTATCTGTGAAGTACCGGTGTCTACGTTCTATATGAACGATATAAGTAAACACATTCAGTGTTTATGTGGCTTGATGTTCAAATGTTCCTAAACAAAACCTTGCATCGGGTCAAAATACTCCTATTGGTTTATGGTGAACGCCTAGTAAATGTTTTCTTGAACTTTACTGCCTGTAATGTATATGTGCATGTTTTCACAGACGTACGTGGTATGTGCATACAGGCACAGTAGTAATAGTCTGAATGCCTTATTAATCGTGTCCGAACACGACGCCGTAATATTTTTGTGCAATACAGTTCTTAGTATATAATTTGCATAGATTATTACGCAATCAAGAGAGCCCCAGAAAAGACTAACACAACCACACAACCCGTTAATTGAGTTGTTGGGCTTATTTTTACCTCTGATGTACGGTGTATAACTGGACTTGTTGGGATGGGACCTTTTTATATTCATGACCTATATAACACGTTATCTAGCTTATTACACACTACAACTAAGACTGCTTAACAACATCACTATTTTTATCTTATGTGCAAAAAGTAGAAAAATATGAACATCCATGTATGACAAGAACGCACGATTATGGTCCTCATCATTGTATTATTTGCATAGATTATAGTCTTATATCCGCGAATTTGAAGTCTGGTAAAACATAATATTGATCTACAACTCCATCGCCGATTTTTATTTACCGATCATCGTGAAGGAAACAAATGATCAACCAGACAACACTTGGATGACATCGATATTGCAACTTTTGCTGTAATCTTGAGGTATTAATTATAAAATTAAACATAAAACTTTTGCTTTAGGTCAGTATGTTGTTTTGCAAACTTCAGCTGATGTCTTTGATGTTGTATCGTCAAATGGAAATAAAAATGTGTGGTCACAACCAAAAGTACACTGTATTGTATGAGTAACAATGCCCAAGATCCATGGTAAAAAAACAAATAACTATTTCTCTTCAATTTACCAATGACTTTAGATTGATAATGAATGGGGTTGGTTAAGTTATGGGTTTGTGCCAATTAAAAACTACTTTCTCACTTTCTACAGTCGACAGGTAATGCCGTCATCTCATTCAAATTTTTCTTCTAGAAAGTATCGTACTCAATATTTCGCACACATATCTGAACGCAACTAAATGGCTCAAAAGCAAAGAGTTATGTTATATAACCAAATGACCAAACAGTCAAAATATAAGGTTCTTTCTTTCTTTCTTTCATTCTTGATTTGTTTTCTCCACCTTTTAAAAGTCCTGTGTTCAGGCTGTTTGTGCAACCGTGCAGCATAACAAAACAGACGTATAAATCATGTTTCTTGTGTGCTTCATCCATCTTCTTAATCTACAGACCCCAGACCCGCAGAATCACTTTAATGAATATTTTTTTCCTTTGAAGTGACGGGCGCTAACATGCTTCTTGCTCATTTGCTGGACAGCTACACCACCTTAAACAGTGGTCACCTCGGACGTCATTATCTAAATCAGGTTGTTCTTAATGAAGTCAGTAAGCTGCCATCGGAATATTAAAGAGTGCTGATATCATTTTTCCATGCAGAATTTCGAGGTTAATTAGATTAAAAGCTTTATATTCCCTTTAAAAATAGAAAGTGTTCCCCTTGGGTTTAACGCGAGTGAAAACCATTAAGACGCGCTCATCGATTAATGAGTCGTTTCTTCAAAAGTTAAAATCATTGAGTTGCCATAAATGATCTTTCTAATATATCAATGCCCTCTAAGAACACACCTTTGTCTAAGGGACATCATAAATAGGTGGAGGCAATTACACTTAGTTTTGAGCCAGGATATTTTTGAGACAAAACCCCGAAGTACTTATAGCATGACCTCAAACGATTGTTCAGCTTTGTCGAGCTAAACAATACTAAAAGCAGCGTGTTAAGTTCCATAACCTCTTCAGGGTACTACTTACAAATTGTAGGAAATCGACAATTCTTACCCCTTTCTACAGCATGACATTTGAACTGCCAATTCGTTTAAAACACACTGTGATCCTGAGGCTATTGGAGATCTTAAATACTCTGACCCACATGTAACGCCCTGTCACTGGGCGCCTCCTGGATATCAAGAAGGGAGGTCAAGAGTGTCGGAAGCGCCATCCCAACTCCCGCTGCGAAAAAAAATGAGAGAACGGTGCACTTTGAGGCAAATGGTAGAGTTGAGAACTTGAAAATTGCTTCTGTGAAGATCAGTGTGTGTCTTTCATCCAAGTTACGGGGTGAATTTTTAGCATGCCCAATCCCCCCCCTCCAACCATACTGTGAAGTACATGTATATATATATGTTCCTGAGCAACTAAGATTATAGTACGATGTTCTCTCAGCATGATTCCGCAAAATTAAACAATATTGCAAGATAATTCAAAGACGGCGAGAAGAGCTTACAAGATAAGTAACATGTAGAAATTCAACGTTTATTAAAAGTGTAAAATCGCCGTATGCATGTACTTACATCAAAAAGTAGGTTCATTACTTATTGCATAAATCAGCTTATGAGCCCAAGAGAATATACGATACGACAGCCTAATCTACATGTCTATTGATTTTTCATTTCAGTTTTGTGAATACTTAGTTTTTAAAGTTTCCTGTAAAGATATTACGTTTTTGTCTAGTGTAAAGCTGTTAAAAAAGCTTGATTAACTTTTAGTAGCTAGTTTATCGGTTAAACGAGCAAGTTTATCTGTTAGTTAATTGCAAGACCTGTTTATGCACAGTTTAACTCTCTAATGTGTGATTTATATTTCATTTAAACAAAAAGAAAATAATAAGATATAAAAAAATGCAGTCCGTTGCGTTAACCCGATTAGGATAAGTTTACCTTCGGCGTTTGCACCTCGTTTCTCTGCCTGAAATATCCAATAAACTTAATTACACTGTGTTTTTGGCCACAAGGAATTCT
Source organism: Lingula anatina (assembly GCF_001039355.2). The sequence goes on from NW_019774291.1 coordinate 896,997, forward strand.
CACCATGACAATTGTTACACTTAGAAATGCTATTATATCATTAATTGGGATCATCTACCCCAAAGAACTCGGTGTATATGCACGAAATTGCTTAAGGCCATGCCGATTTAACTATCTGGAGTACTTATTGTGGGAAAAACAGACCCAAATAATTTGTTACTAATAGCATCGCGAGAATATCCCGAATTTTAGGCAGGTTAAACTGCAGCCCCAAACAAATCTGAAGGGTTTTACTATACATTTTAGGGAGCCCCACATAAATTTACGATATAATATATACATAAAAAAAGTCACTCCTCTTAAGACTGTTATCTCACTTCCAGTACTTGGAGTCCTATTCTGCTACTCTCCCCATCAACGTGGTGTAGAAAAATGGACATCCCCGAAGAGTTTGTTGGACAAGTTACAAGAATCATGTACTGTCTGCTATTTACGGAATTCTTCTTAAGTACCCTTTATATTGCACAGCTCAAGTAACAAGTGATCTATAAATTGCCGAGAAGAGAGAGAAAGATAGATAGAGAAAGAGAGATCCATATAGCCTATACCCATTCCATCACCCTTCACTTTGAGGTGTGTGAACAAATACCTGGCTGAAAACCCAAGTGTTGGAGAACAAATTAATTTAACACTGAATATATGTATTAATTATGCCAACATTGTAGAACATTGTGTTATGCTTCCCAAAAAATATAATAAAACCCTTAAGACTTGTTCTTCGAAGCGCTATCATTTGCTCTTCAGTGAAGTGATAAATAAATTAATGGGAGAAGGAGAGAGACAACTGGCCGTTCTCTCAAAGAAACAACCTTATAAACAACATGAATTCCACGTATAGTAAAAAAAAAATTATCAGGCAAGGCACCTAAAAACAAGTCATTTCAACATAAAATTCATATGAGTCACGTAGCCCCGCCCACACCAGTAAATGCATCAGTTGTGCGCTAAAGGACAGTTAACATTAACCTACACAATTCCCTTTTCTCGCTGGCATAATATAGGTCAGGCTGGAGTTTTACCGAGTCCAGCTTTCCTATCGTATTTCACCCTTTCCAAGGGATTAGCCAGTATAAACAGTAAATAGACCGGTTGAATAAAGTACCAAGATGAGTTACGAAAAGTTCGAGGGATTTTTCTTCGAAGCCGATGAGGATAAAAGCGGACAAATTGATATCGATGAGCTCATTAAGCGTCTCAGACGAGGTGGCTATAAGGGAACAACTGAGCAAATTAAGGTAAGAGTAAACACGTTTGGAATATTTCCAGTATAACATATCCGCATAGCGTCTACACAATCTAGCAAGCCCCTCTAAAGAAAATCTGCGCGTGTCATTTGTTTGTTTGCTTGAATGACTATATTGCATTTAGATTAATCCTTAAAATACATGCGCGCCATATTTAACCACGTGGCCGTCGTCTGCGCATAGCGTCCAGTGGCAGTGTAATAATGTGTAGACATCGGCAATATGTTGAAAACTGCAATGAATGCAATTTCTCTTCTTTGGTGTGATGTTTTGTAGCGATTATACTAGTAAGTTGAGATCAAATCTATAATCACGATTTATCCGTCTTCATTAAGTGACTTTTATCAAAAGGACGATATCTCTACCAGTCGGCTTTTAAGTCTATGGGCCTATTTTAACCCACGTCTCATTACCATATATTATGTGAAGAATGGCTGCCTGGTATATTGTGTATATGATTTACCTTTGTAGAGAGCGTTTGGAGAGGCGGACACCTCTGGGGATGGCTTGATATCTTTTGAAGAATACATGACTGCCATGGGCTTTAAGCTCAAGCTAAAACACAAGTAAGTTATTTACCCCGATTCTCTGACAAATAAACAGTTCTCTCTTAGCAGAAAAGACAAACGTCAATAAAACGAGAATTATAACAATATATAAAGGAAATAATTTATTATGAAGTAATTCTGTTTTAAAATATATTTTGAACTTAATAAGCACTCTGGGCATATGGTTTTACCATTTATGGTAGCATGAGAGAGTAGTGTGGTATGGTAGGTTTTAATAATTGATGCCCATATTTAAATTGAATCGAGGGAAGGAGGGAAATGACTGCCCACCCCCCTCCCCCCAGACGCCCCCCCCACCCCCCCACCTGGCGGGTCAATCTCCATCATTGGTTCTTCGTACACCTCCACTTCTACATACTGCTGTACTTGCAGTAGCAGATTTATTTCACTTGTGCTGCAAAGTATAGCACGAACATTTGTACCGAGCAATCGATCACATTAATGTGTATTGGCCATCCCGCAGTCGTTGTAGCATAAGCAGATAAATTATATGAACTGAAAATAGCACAAAAATGCTGAGAAAACAATATGATAGACAGCCACATTGTGGTAGCTATTCTCGCACCCGCTAACATGTGTGCGTGGGCTTTGTGGCCTGGCCTGGGTCCGCGTCGGTTTGGTTTCCCTCCCGTATTTGAAAACGTGTATTTTGTCATATGAGTAGGAGCAGACGATTTTAAGTTTGATAAGGCAGTGTTGTTTTTATAGCGAAGAAGTAGTAGTTTCGTTATCTGTTGATAGGCGATCTCCGACTTGTTCTTTTGCGCTTTGCATTATATGTGCAATTATATTGTCTTTTTATCGTGTTTGTGTTACTTTTTTGACCCAGCGGACGCATCGTCAAGGCCATTGATTGGCTGCCCGGCGACAATAAGATCTGTTACAGTTCACGGTTGCTACACGCAGACATGGCGATTTTGTGAAATTGAAGACTCGTTACTCTTTGTTCAGCGGAGTGATAAATATGCCAAAGTGTTGGTTATCTAACTATCTCGTGAGAGGGGGCGTTAGCTGAGGTACAGTGTAGTGGCAACAAGACTGCTGTGATATCTTAATACCGCAGATTGATTTAGAGGACCATTATTATCCACGTCTTTAATGGAGAAGCTTTAATTCTCGCCGACGCTTGTTGACAGTATAGCTTGACATACATGTACCGGACCGTACAAATAGAGCCTATCTTAAAGACACGATAACTGACAGTACACGTGTTTGAAAATCATTTTCTTACTGTCATGGATTGGTGACCGTCCTGGCGTTTGCGTGTAGTTAAAGTAACCAGTGTAAGAACGTATTATTAGCACTTATATCTGGTATTTAGACACCCAATATGTATTCAGGATCGGCCTTCGGGTATTCTCGTAGTGTACCTGTTATTTTAAAATTTACCACACACGTTCTTCTGTGTACTTTCCATGGTGATTATTATATATGTCTTTCTTCATAACGCAATTTTCGTTTGAGCTCATCTGAGACTACCTCTTCGTTATCTGCTAATGTATCCGTTGATTAACTTACGTATATTGCCCAATGTCTTTAGAGAAACATATTGCTTTACCGTTATGTACATGTACATTGTACCTGTAGCCTACATGCGGTACCCTTCCGCCAATTTACATTCTCAGCGGTGTTATTATGTTAGAGCTTCCAGTTTGAGTTTTTAACCCCCCATTTCGATTAAAACTATTTATCAGTCCACGGATGTACCCTGCCTCACATTAGTGGAATCGATTGATTTAAATGTTATAGTTTTAATTGAACAAGTATTGTCACACTGTTGAAACCCACATTGTTGTACACATGTAACACTGACATCCATTTTAACCGAAGATTGAATTATATCTTTGCAATGTCTTACATGCACCATGGTCGTTACAAGTACCACTGCAAATGCTGTTATATTGCATTGGTGTAAGTTTATAACGTATATTTCAGAGGAGTAGCTCTGTGGAGATGTCTTGATGAGTTCGACAAAGAGAGAAACTGGCAGATAGAGTACCAGTCGCTTCCTGGCATCTTCTTCACCAGCGTGAAGAAGTACTTCACCCACGATGAAATGGAAAAAATGATCGAAGTCGGAGACAAAGTGAAGAATAGATCCAACATGATAGATATGGCCGAATACCTTAGAGAGGTAAGTACGTGTGTAATTTTGTAATTTTGAATATGCTTTTTTTACAAAACACCTTGCAATTCGTTTGCTGTGATAGCTCTTAAGGGTGGATTAATCTGATATGGTTCTATTTGACCCTTTGTTTTTTTTTCTTTTTATCACTTTTAGCTCAAGGTCTCTTAAACATAATGCACGAAATTCACTTTGCCATGATATCCGTTTCAGTTGGCCAAACTTAAAATAATTGAACTGGACGACATTCCTTTCCCCCAAGCAGAAGTGATGGAGGTAGTTACCAGTGCTACCACTGCTGGAGTTGGAGCTGCCCCAAGCAGAAAACCTGCCGCTAAACCTGCTGCAAAACCTTCCTCCAAACCCAAGAAGAAGGGCTCTGGTCCTACGGAGTCGGCTGCTGCTAGAGCCGGTAAAGATTTCATAAAAGTGTTTAATTATTTACACCTGTTGCTCGACTGAGGTTATTTGTGTGTTTACTAAAAATGCAGTAGGAAATTGTTAAAGGAAAAAGTAGTCCTCTTTCGTTACTGCACTTGCGGCTTTAAAGGAAAGAAACCATTCCTGCTGCAGGTTTTCGCAATTTGACTCAGGTGCGTTAGAATTATCTTGACAACGTTAGAAATATGCGCCAGAAAAGAGAACTGTCAATAACAGCTGGTGTGTTAACCTCATGTATACTCAGGGTTTCCATGTAACGATATTTTGAAGTAATCACCGTGTTTCCTACACCTGTTGTAGATTTGGGGACAAAAGGCAGAACAGACGAAATTTGACACTGCCGCGTACATCTTTTGATAGAACAAAATGACGTAGGCCTTCTATTTGATGCACATGACATTTATTAGACCGCATCTTCTTTCAGCCAATAATATGTCATCGCATGCGGCATGGTTAGTGATAAGGAACAATTCCAGTTTCCTTATCAAAAGAAATGGCGCCAGTTTCACCAGAGTAAGTAACCACCGCTCTCAACGTGTAGTCACGTGGTCACCTGGCCCACCAATGCGGTTAAAAACGGGTTTGTCGGGAATAGCCCATAGACTGCCTCGTGCTCAGGGTCGTTTGGATTACATATGATTTAATGAGATAGATATGTTGAATATTGTGCAATGAAACCCATATCTAACTCATTGATTGACTTAGATACTTTATGAACAATAAAACTAGATAATATAAGTAAGGAAATAAAATACCAATATAGATGATATTGGTGTGCTACAATTTCTCCTCAGGATTAATGGCATTTTAATATGTGACATTAATAGTTGTGCTGCACTACATGTCAGAGTTACTTGGCAGTAAAATGAAGATGAAAGTTCTCACTTCAGAATACAGAAAGGGACGCGTTATGTAATGCGAAATGTCTTTCAGGAACCCAATAACTTGAAGAACCGAAACTCGTTCCGATACAATGGGTTGATCCACAGGCAGACTGTCGGTGTGGAACCCGCTAAGGACGGCAAGGGAGTTGTGCTCCTCACGAAAAATAGCAAAGGTATGTAACAATGAATACTTATTTAGTCCGTGCCACTGACTTTCAACACTCGGATTCTATATCACCATTAAAATAGGTCTTATGTAGTCAACTGTCTTATGTAGTCAACTGTCTTATGTAGTCAACTTATCATGTAGAAGAGTGGAGCTGATAGAGGCAATGCTTGGTCGTTCATTTTCAAAAGATAATAATAATAATAATAATAATAATAATAATAATAATAATAATAATAAAGATGAAATTGTGATGGCTCATGTTTTGCAGTTTAATATTATTCAAGGTTTCACTATTGCTTTTTTAAAACTTAAATTACAGTATTTGTATTAAAATGGAAGTACACTTTATTATGATGGTAATTTGTAAAACGAATCCTTTTCTTTATGTTTTGCAAAGGGCTGGCAATGAACATAATGACAGTAACCTTTTAACGTCAATGCAGGTTTCCAAAAGCCCTCGAAGAGCTTTAATCGCGTGGAATTGAAGAAAGGGGCCAGACGTACGATGAATACAATCAGGAAGACACTCAGCGGAGGCAGATACCGCAAAGAGCTAACAATGGTACGTAAAATACCCATTTAGATGCTTAGGCGGATCCAGAGATATTTTTTGACAGTCTTCCAAATTATCCTTGTTGATCCATCCTCCATTTTTGACCATCTTCCGAACAAAAAATTAAGATGCCATCAATATAAACTTGAAAAATTCTGACCGTCTTCCGGAAGACCCAGAAAACGGCCTCCTTCCGTCCTTGCGTCAGGATACAAATATCGAAACGCGAACTTCCATATCATCGTCTCTGGATTACTGTTTCATCGAATCTGATAAAATTAATGTTCCACTTAAATTACAAAAATGTTCTCTAGTTTACTAGTTACTGATTTCCCGTTTGTCCCAGTCTGGTCTGGCATTTTGTGGATATGAAATATCCCATTGTTATTCCCGCACATTATACAGGCCATTCCATTCATTTTGAAATATTTAAGCTAATCATACTACATTGCAATGAATGTCCGGGTCTTTTGAAATAAACATGCATTACAGTTAGAAAAATTAAACATTTATGTTTATTATACGGTCTGTGTGTAATATACACATACATCTATTATTTGTAATATAGCAGTGCATTTACCCAGACCAGCCTTATTTAACATTCATGTCACCCTATTAACAAACAGGACAGGATCATGAGAAGATGTTACACCACAGAACCACTTGATGGCTGCTCATATACATGTACATAACTATTGCATGTGCATGTTGAGCAATGTTTTTATTGGTTATTAGATAAGAATACAGTACAAAAAACAGTATTAATATTAGCAAAGCAAATTTATTTAATTAATGTCATTGGAGAATCATATATTCATCATTGTGAGGAAAATGGCGCTTCACTTTTTGCTTATCTTTATTGCTGAACAACAGCTCCTTTTCACGCGTAGTTTCTTACATATATTTCAACTATCTACATGGTACATATCTCATATTTTCAGTATGCTCTCATATTGGTTTATTGTTTCAGGATGCAATGCGACGCGCCAGCGCTATTTTGAAAAGCCAGCAACCACGGGTCACCAAGCAGACGAGACAAAAGAAAAAGTAAAACCACGTGACAGCACTTGCCGATAGCCTACTTGGAAGCACCTGCCTTGCAGATTCTCAGTACAACAATGAAGTGAAAATATGAAACTGTCTTGTGTATTTTAAATGACAACTAAGAGAATAAGAAAAAGAAATAAAGAAAAGTAAAACAAAGGAATCATTTTCATATATTTGAAATAAAACTTTAACCCTTGGATAACTTAACTGACTGTAGGAAGGTTAACGAGTATTTTGCGTGACAGCAAACCCGTCGTTAAATATTTATTGCAACAATTTATTTTAAATTGACCATGGGACTAAAATAACTTTTTGAATTTGGTTAACGCCAGAACTAGTTTTTTTTTTTTGCCAGATGCATTTCGTCTGATAGCTAATTGTAGTTCACAGTTGAGGCGTGGTTGCTGACAATTCTAAACTAAATATGCAATCATGGCCACAGCTGCATATGCAAATCCTTACTTTGGGGTGTGTCGCTTATATAACTATGGCGTAATTTTAACACATGGCGAAATGCTGTTTCGAGAAACGAATGTCACGTCTGTAGGATGCATCTCGCCTTATCGTAATGCCTGCCTGGTAGAATCAACACGGAACGAATGGAAGAAAAGTGGATGGGAAATAGCATGCCATTTACAGCTGTAGACTTAACAGTAAGTGGCAAAATTGCTTGCGAGGAATCGTTCATGATATCACATCTTCCTCGCGTATTTGTTGATAAAGCCTTTCAAATACATTGTCGCAGCCGAGTCTCTCCACTAAGAGAGCTGCATTTTAAGTTTGGACATCGGCGTGTCCG